>JAQFYC010000529.1:0-53318 GCA_034694165.1 Tomocerus mixtus
GACGCACGCACGCACGCACGCACGGACAGACATTGCGATTGCATAAGCCAGCCTCGCACACTCGGGCGGGCTAAAAAACGGTGTACTTTGTACCAGGGTGCTGAGGGCTCTTCTGAAAATATTTTGTGTAAAGCAGGATTTACATGCCAGAAAGTGTACGAAGCAAATACGTATCACGGAATCTGCAAAAGGGATGTCAAACCAAATGGTGCAACAATTAACTCTGTATTTTTTCCTTTACTTGTAACATTGCAGTTATATGGATTAACTTTAATTGCTAGTTAAATTTCTATTGACGTTTTTGATTTTAAATACATATAACAAGTTTTTTGTATGCTACTTACTATACTATACTAATTACCTACTATAAGCAGATCTGCTATTACTTATCCATTGCAATTGTTCAATTATAACAAAACAAAAACAAAACTAAACTTAGGAGAAATATTGTAGTGGGATTGACGAATTAAGAATGGTAACTTGAAAAATAAACGATACTTGCAAGTATCTATACACTTTTAAGATATCGCATCATAGCACCACAGCATATAATTGCATTTTTAGGTATGTACAGTTATGATCAAATATAAATCGCATTTAATATGCTTTCACCGTTATACACTTTCTCCACATTACACTAACCACTGTTTGTAATGTAAGTGCCAAGAATAACCTTTTAATATCTTACTTTCACTTTTGGGCATTAAAATGACTTTCACATTTCTTTAACTTATGCGAGCCATTACTATTAAACAATTCATATTGCGTATATTCCATGAGATTCTATCAAAATTAATATCATACCACTGTTACTGATTTATATTGTAAATTGTAATAATGCTAATCGGGAGGTCATATTGAACATTTACGACATGACTTTACGGAGTGAAATAAGAGAAAGCAAGATGTTACCATATATTTCTTCATAAGTAATTGAAGCTATGATACTTAATTTTCAAATTGTTATCGTTTCAGATGCGTTCAGATATACTCATTAAAGTAAATGTTGCTAGATCCATTGAGGAGGGAACTGTAACATCTTATGCAAATGATTTCTGTGCCTTTTTTGAAGATGTGACTGACTGGCTTAATTACAAATGAAATACAAATGCATTATTAAATACTTTTACATTTCATAATATTAACATGGCTAGAATGAATTCTGGAAAACAGAATCGTCTTTACTACTGAACAATACCACGGTATCTCATTTATACTAGTACAAAATAATATTTGCATTTATCCCGTAAATAACATTTTTGTTATTATCTAATAGCTATGTACACAACCACAGATAAGATTGACATTTAACGAAGCTACTCACTCAGAACTGGTCTTTGCTAATTTTGGTCTGGTTATCTTTATGGGCAAGTACGAGTTCCGATCTGGACCTACAATTTCGTATTTTACTGTATGGCAAAAGCTGATCCTTTGATTAGTAATTTCAAAAACTGCCGTTATAGCACTGATAATTATTCTCTTTCAATGCCAAACCAAATGAAAACCATACTAAAGAAGGCTCTTGTATTTGTCCATGGAATGATTTAACCTTTGAACAGGAACTGACTTCCTAGTTGTGTTGTATCCCACAAATATCAGGTATAAAACCTTGTTGATCATAAGTCAGAGCCACAATCTGTAAAGTGCATTTATATTTGCGTAGCAGCAATACTAATACTAATAATGTTCTAGCTCTGTTAACTATGTACAAAGCAATAATGTTGAGTATCGTATGTTATAGAATCAGAATTTGCATAATAACCAAATGCCATAAAATTAGCTTAGGTTAGGCTTTCGGCTTTCTCAATGTGCATGGAAATATAAGCGTATTAAAATGTCTTTCGTTAATGAAAGTTCAGTTTCTACCTATATATGTATAATAAGTAAATAGATGAGAAGGCTTGATTTTATAGGAAAGATTTCAACATGATGTTTTTATTGGAACATATAATACTTTCGGATTACACTGTGTATGTCATTTTTAATCGACCAAAAATTGTATTGCATAGTACTTATTGTCCTAATAATTTGTTTAGGTGAATTACGAATCCCTTACAAGTTGCACACAATTGTAAGAGATGTGCGAATAATGTGTAAGTACACGTACAACCAATCATAGTTACAATTAGTAGTAGTTACAATCTTACAATCAATCGAAGTTGTCTTCTGGGGTGTCATGGGGCGTTGGTACCGCAGTTGACAGCTTACACACTTTATTAAACATTTGGTAATGAAGAGGTGGAGCTGTTTCGTAGCAATCAAGACCCGAAGGTAGTTTTTTGTTCAACGCTTTTTTAATTTCTGATTTTTCATCGGTAGTCAAAGTTTTGGGAAACAGGATATTGAAGCGAATGATCAGATTTCCCTTGGCAGCTGAAAATTAGTTCGGAAAAATTGTTGAATTAGTTTATGTATTCTTTGTGAGAGTGTGGACAATTATGTATAGTTCATATGTTAATCAAAACAATTACTGGGTCGCCCAAGAACAGGAAAGCCTTCTTTGGGGACGACCTTTTCATAACCTGGTTGAATTACGTAAACGATGCCAACTCGAAAAGTTCGATTATCAAGAGTTCTCACTGTGACTGTAGTTCCTGTTAAGGCTTCCCCCAAATTCACATCCACGGTGTAAATTAGATTAGCTTCATCTCGTTGAAATCTATCATGAGGAACTTCACGGAATACGAAAACTACATCAGCTATTACAAAATAGAAATTAAACTTATGTTTATGATTTTTCATAAATGAGAAATATTTAGTTTTAGAGAAAAAATCTGTATAGAAATGAAACCTGGCTCAAAATTAGCGTCTTGATCTCCTTCATTTTGGAAAGTAACCGTTTGCCCACCAAAAGCGCCCCGATCTACTGTAACTGATAAAACCTTATTTTCAATATAAGTTGATTTTCCATCTGGCTGTAGAAGCTTTTTGCATATCATGACTTTCTTGACACATCCGAAATATAACTCTTCGTAAGTGAGCCACAAATCCCGTTTAACAGTTGTATTTTTTGGGCGAATTCCATTTACACGGGCGCAAACAAAAGCGTCAAGAGGAATGCTTCCAGCAGTCACTAAGTCGATGAAAGGAAAGTCCATTCGGAAAAAATCTCTGGAGAAAATATTCAAAATACAGTGAATGAGCAGCACTTCAAGCAGATTCCTAAGTACATTAAAAAGATTTTAGTGTGTAAAGCTACCGGAATGTCTTTTCAGGATCTCCATGATAGTTGTAGGGTTCGATGAATCCTTCCGGTGCTCTAATACCATGCTTAAGTCCAGTATCACCATAACGGTCAAAAATTGCTCTTCGAAGAGGGTCACTGAGAACATCGTATGCTTCTCCAGCCAATCGAAATAGTCTGAGGGATTCTTCAGCCTGTGCTTTTTCCCTAGCCAGTTGTGCTTTGGCTTGAAATGACGGTGTCACCGGAGGCTTGACTAGCCGACGATGAGGGTTGTTAGCCAAAGCGATCTCTTTGTACCTTAATGATTTAAAAATGAACAAACACATACATTAAAAAATAAAAACTTTCACCACAACTTTCTATTAATTAAAATATGTCCACATATTGATTACCCTTGCTTGATTTGTTTTTCAGAAGAGTCCCTGGCCACGCTAAGAACTCGGTAGTAATCCACACCCATTATAATACTCTATTTTATCACAAGTATGATATTTTGAAACAGGGCAGCAAAATACGTTATTGCTTTCTCTTCTTATCTTTAGGCATCCAATCGTAATTTAAGTATATAAGGAAATCCGATCCGCATCTCATATTTTATTTGAGGTATAATTTCTGCACTAAAGCTAATTAGTTTCCATAGAAGTACTAAATAATAGCCTAAAGGGCTACAATTTTAGTATAAAATATATGTGTGAATGTTCTTTCCTTGAATTGACATGAATTCTTACATATTTTTCTTCGTTTTATGAAACTGTATATTGGGAAGCCATTAAAGTGAGACGGAAACAATAATAGTTTAATTCAAATCCTTACACATAGAAAGTTTAGTTTATAGCACAAATCGTGACCCTTAGTAAAAAAACTCAGCAATTGTGACAAGTAATAAAGTCTAAGGAAGTGTATAACTATAGCCATCTCAGGATATATCAAAGTATAACTAATAGCATACGAACTAAACTGCTAGAAACATGGGTACTAATAGTAAATCAACTCACGAATTTATGAAACAAGTCCAACAGGAGACTAGAGCGTCAGTAGCGTCCGTTAGGAAAGTTATGAAAACCAGGAAGGCAATTGATGTAAAGGCAGCAGAAGGATTTCTTAGAGATAACAATGATTCATCAACAGCTCCAATGGTGGAACAAATGTTCAAAAATCTTGGGAATTTAGCACCAGATCATAACATATTCAATTACTACAAAAATCTTGCAAAAATAGAGCAACAAAGGAAAAGATGGCTGAAGCGACACCCTCCAGCTGCGCTGCATTACAAGCGGAAGAAGCCTAACTATGTCGTTATCCAGCAGAAAAAACTCCAGACTAGGAAGTCTCTGCAGCCTCTTCCATGGACTTTGGATTTGGGGAGAAGGAAAAGTCATTACCAAGCACAAATTTTAGAGGGGCATAGAACTGCATCCTTCCTCGAATTCCAGTATGGTGGAAAGAATATTCCTAGGCCATGGCACAAATACCAAAAGATAATTGAACATCGAAGAATCCTCGCCAGTGAACAGGATGATTTCATTGAATTCGAATTTACTACCCGAGAACGGAGTATCAACACCCCTATGTCCGCGGTCCTGTTTCTTCACATTCTGGAAATTGTAAATGTATCTGCAACGGCACCAAGTAAATAAACAATTTTCAAATGGGCCATAATCTCATTTCTAAGAGAAAGTTTGTGAACCTTGTAAATACGAGAAATATTTATTGTATTTGTATTTACTACATTACTGGGAGTACATTTAGCAACTATTGGAATTACAGTAAGTAGATGGAGACAGTACTTTAGCTAAATATTTTGAATGCGTCCACAAAATATGTACAGCAGCTACATTTTTTCACACTACCTAATTCCAATATAAATGAACATTTAGTTAATGCAACGCTGTAGTGAAAGTTGTAGTGAAAGCATTAATGGTGCTGCTACCTAAAAAGGGAAAATTGTATATAAAACACCCACAAAACGCGGAGATATTGAAATGTTTCTTTCTAATTGAAATTTCAGCTCTGCTACAAAGTCTTCCAATTTGTTTTTATTGCGTTATTTCCATTGGACACGTAAAGAAATCATCTAAAATCACCCTTGGTCGAACTAAGAAAAATGCAAAATTGGACTTTTCCATCCATTTCAGCTTAGAGGTAATTTACATATATCTAAATCTTCCGTTGCTATTCATTATCTGGAAACCCGAAGTCGATAATTTTAGCCGGGATTATTTTGGAAATTACCAATGCAAATGTGGGCGAATGCAAATATTAATTAATCTTCATCTCACACTTTCACTTTAAGTTAGGTAGTTAAATTATGTTTTAATTTTAGATTTCTTCCATGCGTAACCATCAGTCCAACAATTTGAAGATTGAAATATGGTGCTTTCAAGATCCGGAAACTCAGTACGTGATAGGAATAGCTATGTGTCATCTATATGAGATGATAAAGGATATTCACGGTTTTAAATCGAAGCCAATGTGGGTAGACGGAATAAAGACAGGGACAGTATGCTTCGAATACGCATTTGCATATGGTGCCTTGGGCTATGGTCACAGCAATCAAATAAAAAACACCGCAGTTGAAATTTATGATGTGATCGGGAATTCAATGTTTCCAAGAGTGTCTCTCTTCTCCAATGAAGATGACGAAGTGATCTGCACCCCATTTGAGACACGGGTACCTAATGTCCTCAAACTAATGGATCAAGAGTCCTTTCTCCAGGAAGTGGTGCAAATAACGCCACAATTTATCAACGGGACTTACCTGGAAGGTGGACAAAAATGTCTGCCCATTTCAATGAAATTGGAGAAAGTGCAATTCTACGAGGGACTCCCAATACATTGCAAAGTTAATAACAAGATTTACCAAAGCAGCCTCGAAGCTGATTTCAACGATTTATATGGGGAATATATTGTTCTGAGACATCGACGAGATCGACTGTATTACCTTCATGATTTAATAAACGGACCTCAAAACGATATAGAGGAAACTGACATGGGTAGCTTCTTATTCCAAGAGATGAGCCAAAAACATTACGAGCAAGTCCTAGATGCTGATGAGGATTCTGTTCGTCACGGAGTAACGTATGTCTACCCTCGTGTATTTAAATGTGCCGAGAGAGATCCCATTACATTAACGGTGGAAGACGAAGAGTTTATGGCTCAATTCCCATCTGTTCGAAGACAATCTGGATATCTTGATTTGTTATTCGGGTACAGCCCTTTACCTTCCCCGGAAAACTTTATTAATGACATGGATTACCCTTTAATTATAACAAAAAATGACAACTCTCTTTGGAAACGCCTCCGATCCGAACATAATTACGGTGTCCGAATTCGAAGATTTTTCAGACACGCGTGGAGGACAATCATGAAATGGTGGAATCATTTCTTCCCAAGAATTGTCTTCAAAGTAATATATACTAGTTTAAATTGGGGTAAAATCAACAGATTTATTTGGAAATTCCCCATTAATGATCTTTGTTATTTTTTCTGTCAGGAACCTGAGATTTCTGTAACAACAGCCTCTGCTCCTGGCTCAGTCACTAGAATCCATTCGTATTTTGTCAACGAAGATAAAGATCGTCACCTAACTGAAGTAATGCGTATCGTCCAGAAAACTACAGCTCTATTAGCTTTGGAAGAAGTGGAGGATGAAGCTAAAAAAGAAGCAGAGGAAAAAGGGAAAGGAGTGCCCTATGCGAACCCTCGTGACAAGCCACTAGACAATAAAGAGTCCGTTTGTCCAGTACCTCTGGGGAAAAAAGGCACTACATCTCTCTCCAAAAATATTATTAGTAAACTTAAGTCTGCTACGGCTAAAAAGGGTTCAGAATCTGACCTAGTGAAAAAGTAGCCTAATTATAAATAAATAAATAATTTCAAATAGCACCTTATATTACAATTTGCCCACACTTCCCACTTTTTAACAATGTGAACATTGTAAAGCGAAAAGACTTATTATTACTTATGAGATCAAATATTAATAGGATATGCGCATTGCCGAACTGATATACTGCCAAAAGTAATTTCTGTTGTGACTATCGTTCTAGTACATACATGATGTAGAAATTATGAAAGCTCGAATACAATTCGTTAGATAATACTTTAAATTCATTTATTCAAGTTACATTTGGTTCCATTATATTTGGTACAACAGCAATGTGCAATAATACAATTTCATGGAGAAAATGACTATTATGTTTAAAAACTAAAAAACATTATAACAATTTAGAGTAGATTTTCTATCGCCTTGATCAAATTAATGTTATCGAATTTACCTTGCAAATTGGAAATCTTTTTCATTCCCAATTTCCTAAATGATAAACAGTTTTTCTGAATTCACGGAGAAACTTATTTCAAATACTGTCTGTGCCTTACAGCAATTTCTGAGGATCTATTTGAATTGCTACCACATAAATGTTTCAAATATTTTGAGATCCACTAAAACATTACAGTAGAATTATAGTGTACGCAGGTACTTTCATTAGTTTAACTAACGGTTTAACAGTCCACTACAAACACATGATACATATGATATTGCATAATATAACAAGACCACTAATTTCAACACTAATGATTTCTGGATTATGTAGATATATTTATTTGCTTCTTAAATATAATACCATCACGCCTCATTTTTATACTTGAATATAATTGGAGCACATTTTATACCCTGGTATATTTCGTAACCGAGTTACACTACACTACTATATACTACAAATTACGGTTTGGTCTTATCGTTAGATATTTTTGCATAGTTAATTAATACATTTTGGTTAAATTGTTTATATTTGGTATACACATGAGTTTGGTACCACTGTATATTGCATTATTTGTATTGACCTGGATAATATTAATTGAGTTCCATATAGTCTTGAATAGTTGTAGCAGTTTCCCATAATATTGTTTTTGCTTGAATTGGTACACTTTCTCCATTTATATCACCTTTTTGTAAAAGTTTGTCCATTGTGTAGCCCTTTCTTACAAAAACGACGTCGTGCTCCTGAAGTTTCATAGCTGGACAAATGTCATTTTTACCATCGCCCGTGTAAATGATTTTATCAAATGGACCATTTTCTGACAAATATTCTAAAAGAGCCTTCCCCTTGCATAGATTTCTTGGACAGATTGTACACGTAGTTTGATCATCAAAAGGTGAAACATGAAGCTGCCCTTCTGGAGAGATTTCGGATGGATTCGTAATGATTGAGTCTGGTTTTATGCCGATGCCCTCAAAGAAAGTTTCGATAAAGAAATGGTTCGCATCGGATATCACCATGAGCTTTGTCGAATTCGGGTTAATTTGTCGAGCTCCTCCAATTTTTTTCAGCAAATCTCCCATCCCTAAAAAAGTTAAGAATTCAATTGATATTTGGCAATTGAAAATGTATTTTACTATTAGTTACATTCCATGACCATTTATTTACATTTCAGCTTTAAACCATCATATTCTATTTATAATAGATAATTTTTACGTACCAGGAGATAATTCCATCAATTGACAAAATTCTCGTATATCTGCTATCGTAATCCCTTGAGTAAATAGAAAGGCGAACACGTGATCCATATATTCGGTCCAATTTTTCCCATTGTAAACATTTTCTACATCGTCAGGAAGTGGAGAATCAGTAAGTTTTGCAACTACTACATCAGAATTTTCGTGCACAATCGTGTGATCAAAGTCAAAAGCGTAGAGAATCCTCTTTTCAGTCTCGGAATTCTGAAACAAACAAACATTTTATCAAATACTAATTTTTTAAGGTTACCTATTTTATATTTGTTTTAACATTTACTGTGTTGGGGGTTCCCATTCCTACATCCATGTTCAAATATATTGAGCAACAGCAACACACATTTTTAATGGATAATTTACTTTATTATTGCTATCAATTTTAACTGCTATTGAATTTTGTTTCACTGAGGTGTTAAAAAATACCAGCAAATCTGCGAAGTTCGGTTAAAAACTTTATTAACTTTATTCAATTCATTTTGCCTACTTCTAATCTAATCTTAGGGTTTCCCATTACTCACACGCGGAAAATCCAGAGGAAACACAGGAGACATGAATATTATAGTTTATCTTATTATGTAATTGTATTTATATTAGTAATGTATTAGCACAGAAATGAATTATCCAGGAAGTCGTGCCAGATAGCTGGCAATAAATAATACAATATAATACAGACATTAATCACAGCCTCGACTTTCTAACGAAGTAAGTAAGTACCAAAAGTAGTAGTAGTATAGTATAGAGTATAGATATACTACGTACATTAATACATTACAAAGCATTGGCAGGTAATAATACTAATACAACCTGAATTTAAATAAGAACAGGTACATGTTAAGGAATCAGCATACCAAAGATTTCATTAAATGTACAAAGTAAGAAACAAACCAGCTACTGACTTGAGATATTTAAATTAACTGTTATGCTTAAATTAATACACTAATGTGACCATTTTGATAAAACTATACTTACGTAGCTTTTCACTCACCTGATTTCTGTCAATATCAAACTTTTAATAATAAATTATCCTCGTTACAATAATGGGGACACATTGGAAAATTAGGTAGTTGTGTACTTGCCAATACTGACTAAAATAATATACATTCGAACTTCACTAAGCTACGAAATATTATATAAATGTGTGTGTAATAGCAAAATATTATGTAGGATTTTCATAGACCGCATATTCACAATTCGTCCAACTGAAATAGACAATAAAACAAAATTTTAAACAAAACAATAATGATACTACATACTACTTGATAAGGTATAAATAACAAAATAAATATCTTAAAAATCAACATACCAAATCATCTGCATTTAAGCCACCATTGTCATCATCTTCCATTTTTACTTCCACTTCGGCCACTTCCACTTTAGGCTTTTTTGCTGGCGAACCATTTTCTTCTGCTTTTATTGCTCGTTTCTTGAAAATATTAACCCCAGATGCTCGTTCTTCTTCTATCACATTAACTTTCAGTGGAAATGCTGATACTAATTTCTTCATTGTATCCACTGGTACTTCTTTTTTAACAAGATCCATAAAATACAAATCTACATTGTCAGGCTGAAGATCTCCACTGGACGAATTTGCTTCATCTCTTGCTAGACGCCCAAGAATTTTGTTAGCAATGGTATCGCGATATTGTTGAACCGATGGATCAGCAGGACCCTCCGATGGTGTAAATGAGCTTAATGATTTAGACATAATGAATTCATCCATTAATTGGTCCTTTTCAACAAGACCATCATCTTCTAATGACATATTCTTCACCAGTAATGGAAAAGAAGGGATAGAAATATCCTCCGAAAAACATAATTCCGCAAATGTGAGACACTATAAAGATTTTTCAGAAATAAAGTCATTAAATAATAATATCACAAAGTATAGTATTTTAAATTAATATTAGGTATGCAATGAAGTTTCAAATACCTTTTTTTCCATATTGGGCAACAGCATTCCTAGTACAGCCTTCGTATTCTCTCTGTAGACTTTGCGTACAATGGCAACTCGACCAGCTTTGTTCATTGCACTTAACAATGCGTTGAAAGCTAATGCCGCGTTCTAAACAAAATGTAAAAAAATATTAATGGTATATGATCGCTCGCATATGTTTGATGATTACAGAAAGAATTCGAAGAGGTACTCATAGATAGTAAATAGTTCTTACAATATCTTTATCTCGTGGATAAAATAATGTTACACCATTTCCGAGCAAGTAGCACGGCATTATGAGCTCCTTCGGGCAAAATACCAACACTTTCAAACATTTTCCTCCACTGCAATATTCATCCTCCTTTTCCAGTTCTATAAATGATGCGGGAAAAGGTATGTAATTAATAAAACATAACATGCTTTTTTAGGTATAAATGGCGAGTCTATTATTATAATCGAGAGATTTTTCGATTTACCATTACTATTATATCCTTACCATTGTAAGGAACCAGTTTATCCCCGTAATAATAGGCAGTGCCCAACATTTCTTCGTCTACATCTGTGCCATCGTTCTCCTTCCAAGTTGTGGTGGTTTCAGTGACAACTTTTGCTGATTCAACCTCGCCGGATTTTGAATCTTTTAAGTATGCTTTTGTTAACTCAATCTTTTTAGTCGATGTGTTTGCTCGAATGGACACAAAACCAGATACATTGATTTTTATATCTCCACCAATTTCCATTGCCACGCTCCATGGAGAAGGGCGAGGTGCCTTCTCCGACAATGTGTTGGCCACTTGAATGAAAGCCTTTTTGAATGTCGAAATTTCAAAATTATGCTATAAAATAAACAAATAATTACATGCATTTTACATAAATAACATAATAAACATTATACTAACATAAAATAACTAACTAAACGCACGGCCATTCAAAAATATTTTTGTATTGTATTTTGTGTATATCCAAACAAAAATTAGTAAATTCACTAACCCCAACAAGAATTTTTCGTAGCATTTTTACATTGATTTCCTGTGTATCATTCCTGGGTTCCACATCCGAAACTCTGTAAGAAAAATAAGCACAGTAAGCAAGTATTATATGTAATGAATGACATTTAATTCCATATACGATCACTTTATGTGTAACAAAATTATGTATTTCTTATACTGATAGTACAGCTAGTAGTGCAGCAAAAGTTGCACATTGTACAATTTGTTGTATTGCCTTAATTTTGGATTAACTCATGCATACAAAAAAATCCAAAATCAACAATACATGCCAGTTTATATATACAGGGTGGCATATACATATATAAAGTGCATAGTCCTAACTTTCTCCATGTAAATATTCTAATTCTAAGTATTAGTATTAAGTAGTGTAATTTTTTATTTATCACGTGAACTTCAGAGCTGACTTTCATTATAGTCACATTCACAAGTATTCAATATGTTCCCATCCTGTATATGTATAAGGAGAGTAATAATTACGTATAACACATGGTGGTGACAGACAATACATGGAGATAGGACTATATGCGCTTTATATATGCAACCCATGAATGTTGTGAAAGTGCTAACATGACGCTAAGACTGATGTTCTCATCTTCATATCTTTTCTTAAGTTTCTTTATTTCATCCTCCTTCAAAGTATGTGTCCTTAAGTCGCAGAGGAACATTACCTTCTTCAATTCATACACATCTTCCCTATAAAAAACAAACATTATAACCTTTCAGTACATTATTATAGCATACAACTGTCAACGTAAACACATATTACATCATTGCAAATAAAAATAGGTAGTAGGTACTTGTATGACGAGTTAAGAAATAGAATCATACGTTGCCTGAAGGCTCATGGATTCACAAACAGTAAGCAGGGACGAAATAGGATTCTCTCCTTTGGCCTTCTTCTTCTTGAAAACTTCTTCCGTATCTTTAAAAGATTCCCAGTCTACGGTACCAAATTTGTAATTTTTGGTCATGTCAGCTCTTGCAATGCATACAGCATCTTGCTTTTCTGCAAATATCTGCCAAAAACATTCTTTTAGTAGTTTAGTTTTTACTTATTAGTATTGTGCACTATAAAAATTGTTTTTCATAATTATATATACCTTGTCCTGAATACATTTTCGGACTAATGAGATGGTTTCGTCACTAATCCCACTTTCTTGAGGCCCTCCTGCTTCCACGAGATAAACACATAGATCCTAAGGAATGTTTTATTATTTTACTATGTTTAAATACCCTTAAAAACAGGAAAATTGTTTACCACTGCAGTTTATACCCTGCTAAAACATGTTAGAAAGCATTTCAACGACTTATTTATTTGTAGTTTGGTGTAGGTTAACAGGTTATATTAATTTTGCGTTGCATGCAACGTACTAATTAAACATTATGCAATCACTATTAATGATCTTTGCATATAGTACACATTGACACATTTAATCCATTCTACGTTCATTTATCAAATTTTCTTTGGTACATCCATCGTGCAACGCTTATTATAGATGGTGATGGCAGATGTTATTACATACTTACTTATTATCCATGTTTAAATATTATTAACTCAATATTTTTAGTCGATAATTATCTTTCACTCTTTTAGCTAGGTATATACATTACATATATATGTATATACGTTATGATATGTCTTGTGCCAACTTCTGCACCGATTTACTCAATATATTCTAAGATTAACACAACACGTCACTTCAGTTCTTATATTTAATTATGTTATTGTTAGAATGTTAGTCATTAGCATTTGTTAATAAATCGTGGTTAACTTGCTAATTTAGTCTTGTCGACTATTGGTTTGCCTACTTTACAGGACTTGTGAATCGAGGGAGACGGAACTGTATCTGTTTTTCAGTTTTCAGTCTGAATATCACAGAATGTTCGTCATTTAGTTTCACTATTCACTACCTTACCTTCTTTACAGTACTGGCACACAAAACATTACGTAAGTTTGGCTTTGGACTCAAAGTGAAAGTATTTGTGGAAGTTTTTAAATGGTGTTTCTACGTATAAAAAGTGAAAGCAAATGAGACTGCATTTTATTTTAACTGGCATTACTACTGTGTATTATGTCATTGTTGGTAAACTAAAGTGAACATGGAGAATCCAGTAATACTAGTAGGAAGACATGCAGACTATATTATTATTGGCATTTATACAACATTGCATACCTAAACGTAATTTATATTTTTTAAATTGTCAGTTTAAAATTATATGTTTCTGTTTTTTCTAATCCCTAATCCACATAGTGAGGTTCTAAAATAAAGAATAGTCATACATTCACGGAAGTCCATGAAAACATCTCATAACTCTCAGAGTACTTACACCGTTTCACCTCTACGCAGTGAAAGCATCCTGATACTTCTGAGGTCATATAATATAATAGGGTGAAATTTATAAAGCGCATAGTCCAACATTTCTCCATGTAAACTTTCACCACGATTTTATATGTATTACCCTAATTTTTTGCTTTCTAAATTAATTTCAGAGTTGACTTTCATTGTCACATTTTCACAAATATTCAATATGACCCTTCTTGGGTTTGCATACATGTATACATATAGTAATTATTTATGTGCACAACATATAGTGGTGAAAGTTAATGTATTGACTATGTACATAATGTACTTTATAATTTTCACCGTGCAGGTGTAATGTTTTGCAATCGTGTAGCATGGGGTCCCATCCCCTTCAGCAGCGTGACATCAAGGCAGATTTTGGAACCATATTTCATGCTACAAACAAGTCCATTTAAGGAGGCATCAAAATAATAGCATGTCACACCTTCAGAATGGGTGGGCCTCGGGCCAAATCTTTTAGCACTCACAAGTGGACAAAGCCCTTTGCAAAGCATATTTGTTCTTCCGACGGATTTTTTGACTTAATACATCAAACTACACTACAGTTCTGTGATTACTGTATGACAATCAGTAATTCCGTGTCGCCAATTGCCAAGTACATTTCCGGGTGTAGAAATCTCTTCTCTCGGAAATGATTTCTCTTCCGGGCAATGCCCTTGTGCCCGGGAAAATCTCGAACCCTGTCCGGTGTCCGGCAACAACCGGAACTTTGCTAATTTTGGATTTATAATTATAATGATTGCCTAATTACTAAATCCCTACTATAACTATTAAATCTAAATCTAACTGTCTGGCCAGGATCTGACATCACATTGGCAGTTTGAAAGATGACAGTAGTGAGCACAGCAATAGAATATAATCTGTACACCTATCACCCATTAACCCATCGACATTTAATTAATGTAAAAGCTCAAAATGACACTTACCCTTGTCTTGGACATGCTTGACACTTGGATGTGAAGTTTCAGTTAGTTTCTGGAGGGTGACACGGCACGACCTGATAGTGATGGCGTTGACACGGACAGGTGACAAAAGAAGAGACGAATTTTATTGACTTTGATGTTGACACCAGAAAACAAACAAAACGAAAGATGTTGAAAATGAATGAATGAAAACAACGACGATTTAAATACATTTGGAGGTTAGATTTCAACTGACGCGCGGATTTACTCACATTTCAGTCTGCCTTACATAAAAGCATCTGCAAACAAAGTCAATCTTTCTGTGTGCGTGTACGAGTCTTTTGTATAAAACATTTAGTAAGTAGCTTTAGCTAGCTGGACACACGCATTGTACTCTTTATAAACCAAAGCTCATATTATATATTATTATGAGTATCATATTAATTACAATTAAGAAATTAGGCTCAACTAAACGGATAATATAATGCCTAAAGCCCAGTTTTGAAAGTCAATTATCAAACTTTTATTAACTTGACCTTTATTTAAGCACATTTAGTAATATTACATGCATGAATGTGAAATGGACCTTACCAACTTTAAGTTTCAATAATTATTTTCGAAAGAAAGCGTCTTAAGGTACTAGGGGACTTTGCACACTTTATAGTTTGCATATTACATTAGCTGCAATTTGCAAACGCGTACATTTTTGCATTTGTGTAGGTACTGATAATTAACGTATACCTATACATTTTACCTAGATTTAAATGTGCTATTTACTTAGCAAGGTACATTATTTTGATTTATCGGCTACTTATATGCAGTTATGTTGCAGATGTGTATGTACACATAGTACATTGGAGTCTTGGAGTGTCAGCTCGTAAGGGGCAGGAATTTGTATCAATTTCCAATTAACTATGTTCCCTTAACTATGTGTTGCAGGTTACATATTACATATACGATACATGAGGGAACATCAGCTTGTATTACATAAATATATATTCATGTGATGTGATTCGTGTGGGGCTTTGCTTGTAATTGTGGTTCTAACAAAATATATTGGGTTATATTCGGATGTTGCATAAAGTGTACAACCACATTATCACAATCATTGGAGATGTAGATACTACCGGAGCCTACGTACGTCCACAATTAATCATTATCTAAATACAAATGTGCGATTACAAGCTACAAATTGATAAAAACTAATACATAAATGAGATTTTGCACACGGTACGTTCCTCAGTTGCATTCTGGTGCCTCCAAAAAGTTGCAAATTTTGCACACGGGACAGTGAACAAGAGAATAATTACCAGCTTCAACTTTTATTGGTAAGATACATACAGATTATTAAACTAGATTATTACTTTAAACATTTAATGCACTCATTTATCCGGAAGTGCGTTCATTTTTGTTTATTCTATTTTCTGATTACTAAATATTTAAGTTGGGCCAATTATATGTTAGACTTTCTCTTGGCTGCCTATTATTTAAGTACCGAACACGTATATTTGAACAATTAAGCACTTCATTATGGTTTACATCCGTTTATGCATACACATGTACTAATCTACAAGCCCATTCCCATCTAATACTCAATCACTTTATCAATGACAAACACTTACAAACGCTATCTCATCATCATATAAATTTTATAATTAATTTTATAAGCACATGACCAATGCTTCAGAATTTTATTCGTGCAAATTTCAGTCTAAACTTGTAAACTTTATTTTATTTACTAATTTACTTCTCATGTTTTTGATTTTAGTTTTGCGTGCTTATTGTGAACCGTAATACAAACATATATTGTTTCATAGCTGTCATTTAAATGCAAATTGTATAACTTTATTGTACTATTCCTCAAAAGAACTGATTTAGTTTAAATTTTTATTATACTGATCAAAAACTACGAAATCTTAACACAAGTTGAAATAATTTGCTTTCTCTTTATACATGGAAACACAATTGAAAACTTTCACTTTAAATTAATTCCCTTTTTTTTGATACAATAATTGATACTATTGATATAGTATGAGTTGGTAACTTTCACTTCAAAAATGGTTTAAAATTTGCCAATACGTATGCATATCTTAATGTAAAACACTTTAAGAACCTATATATTTAGATGCCTACAAAAGCCTAAGAAAATAATCTGTTAATCTGTTTATTAACATTTGAAATGAGCTTTGCTATTCAAGGAATAAGTGGGTTTTACTTTTCTACCTTAAAGTACCTTTAGTTGTGCTGCAGGCTAGTATAATATGTTCTTAAGAACTTATAAAATAGAAGTGCGTATGCAAATAAAATAATCCCGCATAGTCGGAAGTTGTCATGAATGCGTCAGTGATTAACCAGCACAAGGAAATAGGAATGTCAAAAGATCTATCCGTATAATCTTGACAGTAGCATACAATTATCATGCTGTTATTTCTATTTGAATGAATAGCAGGAGTGGATGGCGAGTGGAGTATAGTACAGAGCGCATTTGCTATCTAATTTTGTTAAGGTCATACTTCCTATTACCGCAACCTTGTTGGAATTCTGAATCCTTTACCATTTGCAAAACTGCTGACTCTGGGACCTTCCCAAACCAAGATATTATAGGTTACGGCAGACAAATGATTTTTCTGATGCCAAATGATTTTTCTAGATCTCTTTAGTTCATTCTCCTCACTCCTCTTCTCGTCAAAATGGAAATTTCACTGGACAAATGGATGGTAATGCTTATGTTGACAGTAATCTCAATCGTCCTTGGTCTCACCCCTTACGTAATAATTCGTCGGACGAGATTGTCCCTTCAATCCGGATCTTACACTTATAAACTTGTGCTGACAATCCTTTCTTGTTTCGGTGCCGGGGTCCTCCTCTCAACATCCGCCTTGCATATGCTTCCTGAAGTCAGAGAGAGTCTGAGCGAACTTGACGAAGTTAAGCAAACTTTTGATGAGCATTTTCCGGTGGCCGAAGCCCTGATGCTTCTTGGATTTGGTTTGATCTATCTTGTAGAAGAGGTAGCTCATTTTATCATGGTTGAAGGTCATCATCATCATCATCACGATTCCATTGCAAGACATAACTCAATTGCTCACGCCATTCCCGTCCCCAATGGCAGGGGCTCCATGATGCACTCACATTGCGAAGAGGACGACACAAATACTTTGCAAGCTGTCAGTGTCGATAAACTTACGCTTGATAATGATGGGCAGTCCTCGGACCAATGCAAAGATGAAGAAGATGCGGATGAACATCATTTTGCTTCATCTGTCCGGTCCTTTTTAGCTTTGATTGCTCTATCTTTCCATGCCATTATGGAAGGTGTGGCAATTGGAATTCAGGTAACTATCTTATTTATTAACTAAATTCTGTCCCATAATCCCCTTAATACTCTAAAATTAGTCTATATAATATAGTTTATGAAATTAAAACCGACAAACGCAATTTACAGTTAATATGTTACTTATACTAGCAAACTAATACTACTTTGAGATTTTGAGAGCAATGATTATCTTTGCAAAATGCATAAGTTTGGTGTATTTCCCTGAACCCTGTCAAGAATAAATTTTAAATTGGTCAGTTGGTTTGCGAGAAATGTAATCCCATTAATCCTATTGTCTTTCTGGTAAAGCTCTTCATTTAATGCAAGTACTTTTCACATAAGTCGTATAACAATGCTTCATGTATTAAGGTCATATTATAGGCTTTATCTCCATAAGCTATGCACTTAGCTATCATTAACACGTGCAAATCATTTACAAGCTTACAATAACAACTATCGTATTAATACTAATTCCATGGTTTTGTTTTTCCCGAGCACTGCACGTGTGGTTTTCATAAGGCAATTTGTATTAGTACATGAAGGGTTAGCTTTCTGACTCTGGTTAAAACTGTAAAACGGTTTGCGTCAATGTTTGAGAGACTTGACCCTGATAACTTATCCGGCTATGATTATCATTGAAGTTCAAGTGGCTTAGTTAATTACGCACAACCTTTGCTACCTCTAAAACTATATCCCAAACTGCGAATTAAATATCCCAAAATAATAGTAATATGTAATTAAGTAGCCTGGAAAGTTGGATAGGATTTTGTTAATCTGTACCATAACTGTACTGTACGATTGGACTATAAGCCATGTTATGTAACGATGTTAACGACTATAATTGTTACAGTTAGTACCTTACAAAAATTCGTATGCTATTTTTTATATCTGCTCATTGAGTTCTTTATAAGGTACTTAAGACGCACAAATATATTTATCTACATATAATAGCATTCGTAGTCATCGTTGTACTTAATGTAATTGTATATTAATACATTTTCATTACATCTAAGTACGTACTACAAGTTGTAATAGTACTTGTACTAATGTAATGCTTGGAATTCCGATAATCTTTAGTTTATGCATTTTTCTATTGGTTGACAATAAACGGAATGCTAAAGTGCTTGTAACTGGAGCGATAAGCAAGGATTATATGGCTCATGAACTTGAGCATCTTTAAGTACCTAATCTACGTTAATGCAGCAAAGTTTATATTGACTTTAGCTGGTACTTGAACTTTCGTAGCCATCGCCATCCTAGTATATATTTAGTAATGGCTCGCATTTCACTTAATAGGTAGGTGGACAGACATTACCACGTTACAACCATTGACATTGAGGATATGAGGATACGTAGCTATTTTTGTACATATGGCTGGTCATGGTTTTGAAGTCACAATCTTTTAGGTAGTCTTAACAAGTTTTCAAAACTTTCTGTTCCATGTTAGTACTTTTCTCCACGAATGGAATTTATTTATTGTACAAGTTTTATGGAAATGACAAGTAAAAGTAAATATGACAGGAGGACCCTGAGTACGACATCACCTTAGACAGAGAAAGTTAGTGAAAGTTCAATGATTTCAGTTTGCACTTCCTGTAATATTTACTTTGCTAACTGTGCGATTCTAATGTACCAGAAAACGTTCACCATGCACATACTCTTTGAAAACTTTTAATTTTCTATCAGTAGTTTGAAAAGTTTTTGAAACACTTTATAATATATAGGTATATCATAAGTACTCAATATATCTCTTTGCATGTTTAGGCAAAAAATTAAGTATAGATTGCGCGATGCCTAATTTCGAATCGTGCTATGTCGATTATGGAATTATCTAGTTCACTTATAGTGTAAGTGCAAAGTGGACCAAAGAAGTTGCCTTTCGTTTTTTGTTATATAGGAATTATGAAAGTCAATGCATATGCAGCAACACAACAGGTCACCTGTAAAGAAAAGTTTCCTACGGTCAGTTGATAAATTGCTTATTAAGTAATAGTTGTTTTTGTACTACTTATATAGGTATGTGCAATATAATCTGTATAGATATTCAAAAATTCGTATTACATAGTTATAGGTAGGAAAATTATTCTACATACACATTCTTAGTAATTAGAACCAAAAGAGAAATAATTAGAGCGGAAGTGTTTGTGTATTTGGAATAGTAATATATGTACTATACTGTTCCACTGGGATGGGGATGACAATAGAGACAAGCACGCAAATAACCTCTAAGCCATAATATCCTCGTTTAGAGACCTTGGTTAAACAATACAACGAGTGATATTCCTTACACACAGTATGTATGTATTAAGTACAAATAGAACAACATCATTTAGACTTTGTAAAGCATAATTCTCATTTAGCGTGATTTGATCCATCGCCATCAACCTCGTATCTCTTGCGGCTAACCCATTTCACACTAGTAAATGGTTGATAATTAGTTCAATGCAATAAATATTTACTGAAGGTAAGGATTATCTGCACCAGTGATTTGACAGAGCTTTTAAATTGTGTAAAACTTTATAGTTTGATCTTGTTCTAAATAATCAAATGGCCTAGCCTAAAGTCTACCGAACCGGATGGTCGATTTCAGTTTGGGCTCATAGGCCATAAACTTAATCATATGGGCCTGAGATACGCGTCAACTCATAGAATATCAAAAATATCAAAAATGAGTATTACCGAGAAGCACAAATATCTTAAACAGATTTGCGTATGCGTTTATGTAATAACATAATGTGTCACTGCACTGATACAGCTCCCAAAACAATTGATTAATTGCCTTGTAGTATGAATTTACTCCAGTGACTAATTAAAGTTTACACGGTTATCTTCCATAATTAGTCATTACAAACTAATTAAGAAACAGCTCCTTAACTCCAGTGACAGAGGAGTTAACCGTCTTGTTTCACATACTTACCTTCACAGTTTATTGACAAACACTTACAAAGTCATAGAAGGTTTAATAATGCAAAGTTATTGTACAAGTGTAATTATGTATACAATTAGTTAGTACACATTATTTTACGTATTGAGCAAACATGTAGTATCTGCATATCTGTAGTACACAGAGTATGCTATGCCTCCGAACAGACTAGGGTATTATAATTTCAAATAAAAATCTTAATATTGGCAATATATCAGTAGTAGCATAAACTTGTTGTATATTTAGTACATTATTATATGCAGTTGCTTCCGGTAGGTTAGTTTTAGTATAAAAGCTTTCTGTAATAATTATAAGATTAATTATGTTTTGTTTTAGTATATGTAAAACAGTTTTGCAAATTGCGTTTTACTCCAAGAAGATAGGCAATAAAAAATACACGAGTAAGTCGTAATTAAAAGCGTTGCATGTTGCATTGCGCGATTGTTTTATTCGCGTATGAGAGAAAAGTCTAGAGAATTTAATTATGTAATACTGTTATACATAACATACTACATATTAGTACCTAAGTACAAGATGCGTGCTTGTTTACTCAAAAACATATTATTTTACAACCACAATGTATGTGTATCAATGCAAACTAATTTATGCCATATGCATATTATGTACTGTATAACGTACCTAAACTAATTTTCTTTCAGAAGCTAAAAAGCGGAAAAGTAAAAGACATAATAATTTGAGTGTACCGTATATAAACACATGATATATGTAAGTAGGTCATATAGTGCTGTCAAAATACTTGGAAAATACTTAATATTGTCTGCAATCGGAAGTCGAAGATGTAAAAGCATGTAGTAATTTTTATGATCTTCTGTCTACATAACTTTACATAAGAGAGAATGGCGTGTGTGTGTATTCGGGTGTGAAACAAGCTACGTCGTAGTTACTTCCTTCCATTTAAATCAGATCAAATGGACTTGTTGACTTGTACTTTCCTTGCTTGGCTTTGACAGGCAGACAATGGGTTAGTCAATCTTTCACATAAATACAATCATTCGAGTGAAACATCCATGAGTGACACTAAAGGTAGTCTTGTTCAATTTGTTATCTTCTTTTCTTACTTCCGTATTGAAAAAGTTTGGAAGTTTGGTACTTCTTTCATAACTTGTACAATTATAATAAATACATAAGTTCTAATGATATGAATACCAGGAACAATTAAAACATGCAGATTTACTTACTAAACTTCCAGGAAGTTTGATCAAAATGCCTAGTTCCATAAACTTTATTTATATTAAAATTCTAGTTCTATTTATTAAAAGAAATAACGCTTTCTCTACTAACATGTTATGATTTTGCATTATAAATACTGAGCACTAGATTGATTTCTGCCAGCGTTGCTCCCTTTTTGTTCCATTTTCCTTAGAAAAGTTTCTTTTTCGACTGTTGACTGAATTTGTTTTACCTTGGGGGCTCTGGGTACCAATTTTGACTAATTGGCTAGTTAACTGTAAAATACCCAGAACAGAAATCGAATGTCCGTTGCCAGTTTCCTGTGTATGAATAAAGTTTCCCGAAGTCATTAAAGTTTTCTTGCATATAGTATGATATTTTGTTTGATGCTTACTTATTCGTAAACCGGATCCATTTTCATATTTCTTATTAAATAATCAAATTAGTCGGAAAATTAAGTACTAGAAAATTGACTTTTAACGATCTCACTCCTATGATTTTGCATAGCATTGTTTTAGACAGGGTTATAAATCGACGTTTTACAATAGTACGCTCTTGCGTGTATTCTCATGTCAAAAAGTTGGCTTAAAAGTTAGTTAAGTTCAAGTTGTTCTTAAGAGTCTGAAAGTTACCCACTCTCCTAGTCATTCTACAAACTAAGATTTCCTACTAAAATCGAAGTGTTACTAGAAAGTAAGTATTTAGTTTATTAGCAGTGATACAATGTTTAGCTACTTGGGTTAGGGTAAGGATACACGTCAAGGACAGTCAAGTCACTAAGGGAAAAGTCCTTGAAAAGTTAAAACTTTCTCTTGAGCAATTTAGCGAAAGGAAAGGGAGAGGAAGGAATATTCTTTTCCCCTGCTGACATTACCATTAAGAAGATTTTTATGAACTTTAAATACGTACTCGTAAGTGTATTAACTTTACTTCTGTGCCATAAAAATCGTATCGTAGCCATAACCATCACAATTTAAAGTAGGTTGTTCAACTCGACAATGAGTCCAATTTTCTATAGCACTTAATTATGTGTGTTTTACATATTGAGAAGAAACCTTATATGAACTGGTATATGGTGGGCTAATGTGTTTCTAAGTAAGCTGTAAGTTCAATGCGAAATTTAATAGATTCAACTGCTCTTTTGTCTGCTAAATAACGACAAAAGTTATGTAATTATTGTTAATGTATTTCAACAACCTATTCCAAAGCAGTAGTAGCAATTAAGCATAAGTAGCATTTATATGTACCAGTACCAGCACAGAATACATATTACGAGACTGTAATTTAATTATTATGATTTACATATCTTATCGTAACAATAAGTATAATTGTTCGCTCCACTTTCATACAGCACTTCAGTGGCATCTTTATTACATAATGAAATAATAAATAACTCCTGCATTCATTAGATTTGGTGTAACTTTGTAGTGTGGGACAAGAAAATTGTAGGTTTACTAAAATATACAACATTAGTATACAACATTGCAAATATTTTAATTTAAAATAATTGTATTTTCATGTAATTGTATTTTCAATTGTCACCGATTCAAAGTGCAAAAAACTAATTTATATTGACAAAGCAAAGTTGAGTAAGTGGATTATTTTAGAAAGTTTTCTATGGCAGTATGAAGTTAAAAGAGAAAGTTCATGTGTATTTTGTAAGAACATATACAACTTTCTTGTTGCACTGTACATAATATTATAATTTGGCTTTAAAATGCATTACACGGTAATGTAATTTTGGTGGGTACCTACTACTGTACCCACCTATACTAGATGAGCCAAGGTCGACATAATTTACAATAAATAGTTTGCCGACTTGGTACATGTTCGCAAAGACTTACATAGAAAGCAGATAAAGGTATGTATATATTCCAATGTATGTACATATAAAGTACATTCGAATATTGTCCAAAAATATTTACGTAAGTGCTCTTGACTTTTTCAAATTAACATAACTTTTGTGGTTTTGCAAGATTTTTCGTTTTGTACGGCTTTTCGTCCTTTTTATTATCGGCATATATACTTTAAACAACGACACCAAATTCTGCCAGACGTGGTTAAAGAATGTAGGAGAAAGTTTATGTATGAGAACGATTCGTTCGCTGTCTTGTGCATCTATATCGCAATGTATATGGATTATGTATAACAAAGTGTGTAGTACAATAAGTAACGTGTTCTAGTGCTAGGACTAGGACAAGGACCAAGTGAATGTCACATTATTTTTGTTCGAAAATCTTTTACTCCTGCTTTCATTAGGTTTTCCCTGTGCATGTTACATAATACAATAGTGTATGGAAGTGGCATGAGGGCGTATTTGATTCCTTTACGTAGAAAAACTAGATAGCAATAAAGTTAGTTCAAGAATTGCTCACCTGGTATTATTTGTCCTTGACTGAGCCCCTTAGCAGGTAATAAGATTCTAATTTTTATGTCATGGGGTCTACTCTATTTATGTATATGCACAGAATTTGATGTATCGGCTTAGTGCAAGAAATAATTCTAGGCTATATTGTGCCACGTAGGGTACATTCCATACCAATTCATGTTTGAAGATTCGAAAATGTGAATGAAAAGGGCAATGAATCACTCGCTGTCACAACTGTCGCATCGCGATTAGACAAGGGAAGATTTATCCGTCGAATATCCATAGGTCATGGCAAAGCTTTCACGTAGAATGAATAGAAAAGCTGTTTTTAGTGAAAGTCGAAAGTGAAAGGTGATGAAAAGCTTGAAAAGTATTGAAGGATTTACAACTTTCAGCTACAATAGAAAGAAATGTTTTGTTGGTTTTTAGATCCCCTGTTATGTAGTGGGGTAAAGTCAGATTATAGGTACCAAAAGTGTTGTTATGTTATAAATATGTTATTTACAGTATGGTGCTATCAGTATAATATATTCTATAAGAATTTATGAGAGTTTCCGAAAAAACAGAAATATATTTCGTATCTCGTAAATATTTACCCGATTTCTTTCCATTTATTTTGAAAACTGGTTTTACGTTTACCTGACTTTTATGAAAAATAACTGAAGAAATATTCTTGTTTACAAGAAACATGATATTACAAAGCAGGCTATTATATTATGCATTCATTGTTTGCTTCTGAATACAATTCAGGAAGAGTCAACGGAGTGGCAGAATGTTTTGCCTGTCAGATAGATTGTGATTTAGTACAATGGAACCTAGTATGTAAGTAATACTAATAGTTAAGGTCTAGAACAATCAAAACTTTTGTATCTCTTTGTTTTCCCCTTTGTTTATCTACAGAACTCTTCAGATATGTGGTTACTGTTTGGAGCAGTCGCATCGCACAAGTTTGTGATTTCATTCTGTATGGGAATGGAGTTGGTGACTTCCAATGCGAAATTGCAAACCTATATAGCTTCCATTGTCACCTTTGCTGTGGTCTCACCATTGGGAATTCTGATTGGCTCAACCCTTACGTCAACAGACTCAAGAAACTTACCAGTTACAATTATAGAGGTAAGAAAACGTTCTTTATAATGTCATACCTAGTTTCTTTTTCTGTCCTGTACGTGTCCAGAGCTGTGCAAGTCCTCTTTTCTTCCTGATGTCCATAAACATTATGCTTTCTCCCAGCCGCTCATTCCTACTTCAAAGGGCTATTTTTTTAAATTATGTAACAAACATATTAGTATTGACATTTTACACAAGAGCAACTACTTAGATGACAGTACATTAACTTTACACCCACATCTTCACACAGAAGGACCTTTAATACGTGTAGTAGGTTCGTAATGCCACAAGGCAAAGCCCAATGTTCATATTTTCCTTAATTATGAGTACAGATTCCGTTTGATAGGCACCTAATTGATTAGTTTTCAATTGAAAAATTATATAAATGCCACCCGAAGGGAATTCACGTTCATGGGATCATTGTGTATGATGGCAGCCGGTGCCTGTTCCATAAGTTGGAGTTCCCAGAATAAAACTCAACTCCCAATTCTCAAATAAAAACTCCTTTCAGCCCATGTTTGTCTTTCGTCTCGTCGTGATTTTTGAGTTACACAGAGAATTACCACAACGACAATATAGGTATCCCCTTTTTTTATTCTTCTGCACACAAGGTCAGACTTTTCCTTACAATTTATTTCTTTAAGGCGTATAGGTAGGTATATTTGGAGTAGGTATGTTGGAAAAAAAGTTGTGCGTGCTATGTACATAACTAGGAACACTGATAACTTTTGTATAAGCATTAAGCACTTTCTCTAACCCTATTTGGTGTATTTCTTATAATTCAATTAACCAAACACTAACGTTAGTGGTGTCGTAGGTAGTCCTCTCGGACTTTCACTTTTGCACGTACAATTTAATCGAGTAGGAAAACTTAAGGAAGGTTGAAGTTGGCATCGGTCAGTATTGAGTACCTATATAGCCCAATGCTACTATCGTTGAAGTTGACTAACGGGTTTCAAAAAAACTAAGTTATTTTCCCAAACCTTGGGGAATAAAAACTTACTTATTTCGTATAAAACACCAATTCTAGTCCTTGTTACGAAAAAACTTTACTTTCTTTCATACATAAATACATTGAAGTATACCTAAATACCGTGTGCTATCACATTGTATTTGTTACCCACTTATTTAGGTTGTCTTTTGTGCAACTTAATTTGGGGAATGGTGTGAACATAAGAGTCTCTAGAGTGAAAGTCATGCTGCGTTCGCAAGTCAAAGGTTTTGGAATAATTCAGTAAGAAGCGGGGATTTGGAAATGTTGGGCTATAAATATTTATTTGTGTTATAATATGATACATGTAGTGTTAGTTTTAAAATGACATTTGCGATGCAATTGAATTTATAAGAATAAGGGAGTTGCATTTGTACTTATTTAGGTTGTGGACCTACATGCTTAGACATAGCATTGCATGGGAACACTATCACTAGACACAGTAATTGTCCGCATAGGAATGTAAAAGCTCTTTATGGCCAACAGTCATATGTTATAATGTGGGCGTAATTTGAAACGTGATTTTGCACTCATTGTCAGTCTCATAATAATTACTTTCATTACTATGTATGATCATTTCAAAAAATTACTGATATAAATCCATAGTGTGATTTGCTCCAAAGTAATAATCATTTGCAAAAATTCTGGCTTTCAGTACTTTCTCTTAATAAGTAGTACCATATAGTATGTAGATAATGAGTAAATCATATCGCTTATATAAATAGAATACCAAACAAAGGCTTTTATACAGAATGTGAAATGCCTAACACAAATATTCTATGCATAGCAAACACAATACTTTGTTTTTCTACAATGCAAAAAAGAACGTAACAAGTTCCTCTTATATTTGAATGGAAATGCGTTAAAGTATTTAGTGAGTAGCACTGGCATTATTTTATACAAATATTTGTTAGGCAGTTGTCTTATAAATGTAAACGACGATATCATAGTTACTTATACATACTTGGCAGCTTGACATACCATCCAGGATCCACTCGGTTCAAATCATTCTGGCGAATTCAGTCATGCGCTTTCTCCAAAGTCTTGTCAATTTTAAGATTTTCATACTGTATATAACATAGCATTTTTATTAAGCGCATTTACAGACAAATGTTAACCTTAGATTTGACATAACATTTGGTTTTACTCATGTCGTATCCAAAACAATGCTTAGAAAGAACATTGTTCACCCAGAACCCAGAAACTACAGTCGAGCTATTTGTCATTGGTAATCTAACCCAAAATTGATTTTTTCCAAAATATCAGAGAGAATGTAAATGAAGGTAATTTCCTTTCATTCCCGCATTTCTTTCATGACATTATGATTGACAATGCATTGATAGTTATCCCTAGCTTTACTGTTGATATGTCGCATAGTCAGGTATACTTTACCTGGAAGTACTTAACTTTGTAATAAAGTATTCTCTGAAGATTAATTTTACCGCTGTCTCAGAAGTTAATATTTTGGCTAGCAACAGAACAGCATAACCCCTCAAATACTGTAACTTGAACATGAATAGGTTTCATTTGTACTACTGTGTATTATGAACTCATATTGGGTTTAGTATTTTATCTACTGTTCTGGCTCGGTGACAAAACAAAGTAAGAGAAAGAGTAAGAGTAAGAGAAAGCAAAAAAGAAAGCACAGTCTACCTTCGCGAAACTAAAAAAATGTCCTAGATTTTGGAGAAGCAACTTTTTGTCATATGGAGGCACGTGAGGATTAAGGCGAACCTAAACTCATTATTTTTATTACGTTATCTACTATAGTACTTCTGTACGGTTTGAATCTTCTATAGGTACGTTATATTTATAAGAGTACAGTATTTATAAGAGTACAGTTACATACACATCATATTGTAACTACGTTTTTACTTATACTTGTCTACCGTCTACCTAAAGAATGTTCTTAAGGAGCTACGTATGCAGCTATACCTAATAATAAAAGGATAATACAAACTGAATTGGCTTTTGATGTAATTTAACTTACAATTTTTTTCTCTTTAATAAAGGTCTGTGTAATGGAACCCAGATTATATGTTCGTCGTTGATAAGTAGGAGTACCTAGTTCAATTTGTAAAAGTTTCTTTGAAGTCGTAGAATGAAACTCGTATAAAGTGTACCGCCCAACTTTTTGTATGCAACTCCCTATCTGTACGTATATAGTTTAAACATAGAAAAAGAGATTTTCTAAAATAATTGGGAACATTTTAAAATGTCGAGCAAGATCTCGTAGCATGTACTTACAAATAAAATGTAAAAATTCCAGGCATTCGACTATAAGAAGTTAATATATGACGTACGTGTATAGGCCCTGCAGTATTGAGACTGACACGAAAGAGTGCTCCCTCGAAGGTCTAATCTTTTGTGATAAAACATATTCAACAACATTACGTGACAATGTCAATATAATTAGTAACTAGCCTTTGACACGGTAATTGCTATTTATTTAACAAGTTACTTTTCACCACGACTTTGAATTTCAGCTTAAATGAGGAAACTAAATAGATCGCAAATACTTTGTCAAGTGTGTACTTGCAATACGCATCAAGTTATTAGTTTTCAAGGATGGGAGGTCATTATTATATTTTTTTCCGGATAATGTTCTCTGGAACTTTGTCATATTTATTACCAAAAGCAACCTACCTACACATTTTATCTTTATCTCACTCGCTCCTGGTTTCAATGTAGACTTCAATATATTAGTAATGTTCACTAGGCAAAGTCAAAACCAGTTCAGTCCTGCATTTTTATACTACTGTACTACTTTCTACACCTTTCAGCGTTGCAGTTTGTACTACGTAAGTACTAGAGATGACAATGAAGCACTTTCTCCAGTTCTTTAGGAGTAAGGTAGACTGGTAGACCCAACAAAAAATACAAACTCAAAAATTCGAAATCATAAAAGGAAAACGCAGTGAACCAATATAATTCTCTTCTCAAGGATTTAGGGTTGCTTACAAGCAGAGTAGCGCGTGGCAAACATTACAAACAAAGTCTTTCATTCTCTTTCAACTGCTATACAATTCAGTGTACAATATCTACTATTACTATTACTTTCTACAGTCCTTTGACAGAGTAAGTTCATTCAAAATGAATTTCAATTCAATTGACTTGCATAAAGGGTAGATTTTTTGACTGTGATCTTTGCTTATAGTAGGTATGTAATGCAAATAATGAGATACCACTAAAACTAAATTAAAATTGATATATAATTGTATGTACCAACCTAGCCATCCTAATCGCATTCGTTTCCCACATGTAAATTAACTGTAAGCGATTAATACAGATAACTATGCTGAAGAATGCAGGGAGTTTTGCTTTGAAGCGGGCTAGTAATTTCTGGAAAAACAGTTTTCAGGAAAAAATATTTTTAAATAGATTTTTAAATTCTATTAGAAAAAAAAAACCTAAAATGCCCAATATTTACGCGATAGGCATATTTCTGAATTTAGTAAGTACACTTTACCCATTAAACCTTCCTTATACTGAAGTGGGAAGACTTTCCGCATTGATGCTAAAATATTGAATTTTTGTTAAATGTTTCAAGCATTACTTAATTCAGATTTATGGCATTTTGTTACTGAACTGCTTGGGTTGACAAATATTTTTTCGGAATGCTTTCGGAATGCGGTGTACTGATCATAAATTACTGGCCCGATTGTTATTATATATCTTCAAAGTGAGGTATCAACTGTATTTCCAATTTCTATCAATGCGGAATACAGATATCCTAGGGTATGTATGTAGGAGCGTGACCTTGATGGTAATAGAATTCAACTTACATTTAGGAGATTACTATTGTTAAAACGAAGTGCATTTTCTATTATGTTTCTGCGTGTTCCCTGAAACAGTGTGTCCAGTCCAGTAGTAAATTACAAGTACCTAACGCAATTCGGGTTTATGGCTAGACTAGGATGCACCATTATATTGTGAAGAGATTGGATGTTTGAAGCTTACTATTACAGTACCCATACTGTCTATAACAAAGAAATGGATTGCATTGGACAATATTATAGTTCTTTTCTTTGTGGTCTGATTTTCCCTTTCCGCTTTCTTCTGTCCTGTCCTGTCTCATAAAGCGAATCAAATGTAACATACTTACTTACTCGATTCTTTTCTCTGGATTTTACAGGGTTTGGCATGTGGCACCCTTCTTTATGTTGTTTTCTTTGAGATCCTCAATCGGGAACGAGAACGGAAGACTTACTCAATGAGAAACTCGAAGGCAATAGGATTCATTCAATTTGCTGCCATTGCGGTGGGACTACTTGCTATGGGATGTCTACTTACTCTAACGGAACACGAGCACGGAGAAGAAACTGAAGAAGATGATGGTCATGGCCATGAACACTACCAGACTCAAGAACATCTATACAGTCACCCACAGCTTGGACAAGGAGGATTTCCTGGACACGTAGCAACAAACGTCGTGTCTTCGGCTAAAAATGTGGTCATGAAAAATTTTCCTGTAGCCTTTGGGAGATAAAGTAGTCCATTATGCTGGTTAGGTCTAATATTTCTGATGATAAGTACGTAAACGTAATACTTACTAATAATTCTCATCAGTTTGTACTAAAATAAATTTGGGGTAGGTGTTAACTAAAAGTTCCTATTGTATATATTCCTAATTTGTTTTTATTCAAGTACAATATGTTTTATCTTATCAATGTATACAGAGGTTTCTTAAGAAACTATGTCCCAGAGTCCCAGATGGTTAATTAATTTACTTGTAGGTTTAATCTTTCTATGTAATAAGTATTACTAGTACCATGTTTTTAAAGACAGTTGAGCTGGGATATATAACTCCAATATTAATTTACGAAATATCTGGCTGTGCAGAAAGTTTGGAAGAAACTTATCTATTATGTACCTAGATACGTATGGACTTTTACTAAATATTAATTAAAAAATGCTGAAGATGAATGATGGTTTATCTTTGGAATACTCTCAGTGGAACATTATTTTACCTACAACCTAATAATTATAAGGTAAAAGTAAGTCATGTTGTGTAAAAGATTATTACAATAGCCAGATTTTTTAAATAAAAGAAAACTCAAACTTTCTTGTTTTGGTGAACACATTTTATTTTATTCATTCAAGTCCTGATGTAATATGTACTTTTATGTTACTTTTGATTCGCTTCCAGCAATTCAAGTTTTCAAGTTCTTTATCTCTGAAAGTTTTCTGTGAGATAATTTCTACTCAAGGACGAATTTTTACGTAAAAAGGATTTTAAGGATTTGTAAATTGTGGTAGAATTACAGGAACTAAAGTTTCGAACTCGAAACTTTATGGGATTCGCACGATCTCTACGATTTGGAACTGATCGAAAGAATCAACGATAGTCGGAATCGGAAATGTGAATGGAGAGGTAGAAGATTTCTGCAACATAAACCGTAACAGGAAATCAAGCTCTGGATTATTCGTATTTGATATTATTTTAAGTTATATTTCAGTGATGATCTGTGTTTATTTTAAAACCCATTCTCTTTGTCATTTATAAAGGTGCAAGGAAGAAATATTACGGTTAAAAATAAAATGAACGCTTAAATATGATGGGCTAATTTTCCCAAAGGGGGATTCACTCAATAAATTGAGATATCCCTTTAAGATGAATAAAATTCCCCGGATAAACATTATCGCTTTACACGGTATGCCACGCGATTCAACTAAAGTGCATTATAGTGAATCGAACGCTTGCACTTCGTAAGAGCTGCTGCCTTCAGGTCATTCACAAAATTCCTTCCTAAGCTCTCGAAGGCTGGCAGAAAAGGTTTAGAATATCAATATTCAGCTTTTCTATTAACTTAATCGTAAGCGTACGGCAAGACGCTTAAAGGGAAAGAGATTTTACTATATTTTCACTAAAAAGAAAGTTACTTTTTCCAGACAGCTTTCTACTTATCTCCAATACGAGCTGCAATTGCTCTAGTTTCTTCTCGTTTAGTGACAGCACCATAAGTTTTGCTACAACAGCATCTACCCACTCAATCTTCCTCTACATACTTATTTAAACAGAAGCATTTTCAATTCGACTTACGCCTTCGTTTCTCTATCCCTCAGCTACTACTGTTAATTCTTCTTATTCTTTAGTTGTTCCTAGAAGTTCATCAGGAAAACCAAATCCATGCCCAACTTACATTAACCACTACCAACATTTGATCACTACTTATAAATGCTACTCTACTAACAATAAGTAATTCTGTCAATTGTCAAACAGCAGAAAATAGGAATGTACCATAATCTGAATGCCTTTTAGTCATCGTTAAGCTGGCTAAACATCTTTGGTGGACCGTATTTGTGTTGCATTGGAATTCGTAGTAAAAGCAATATAAATTCATAGTTACATGAATAGTAGTACCTATAATTCTAAATATTTTCTCATTTATATCCAAGAGGCTAGTATTTCGATTAGGAAATCCCTTTTTACTGAGCTGACGACGCAGTACATAGGCCCTGATGCTGATATAGTACAAAAGATTTGTAGATATAATATTGATATTGATATGCATTTTTAAAATGAAATGAATGTTGCATTGCTTACTGCATTTGATGCTTCCCAAAAGCCTTTTCAATTTGTGTAGACTTGGCATAAAATTGCTATGTACATGTAATGAAAGTTAGACACGTTATTTTTCTTTTAGTTGTCTACTGAATGTACTGAGAAAATCATTTGATTTGTTCTGTAATAAATAGGCCAGATGTCATTTACCAGTAGTCAGGGAAAGAATCGTACAGAGGAAAATTGTGTACAGATGACAGCGCTGCCGTACTGAAGTACTAGGGGCTTCAAAATAACATTTTTTGATATTTGCCCGCAATAAGTATCTGAAATTTTGCATTCAAAGTTAGCACGTACACACAATAAGCTAGAGTGCAGTATTGTTCTGAGAAGAGTAATTTGCTGTATGCACGCAATTTTCCTGTGTACGATTCCTTCCTAATAAGTACCATACAAAAATACGAAATAATGGCTGTTCAGAAATAAATTTCGTAGGGACAATCCGTATTCTTTTTTGCATTCTTTTTCCAGTATGGATTGTTTCAGAGAGAGGAAACACGAACGGAAGTGAATTTTATGGTACGCTACGCTACACTATATTATGTACTATAGTATATATTTATTATCTGCCCAGCTTTACCACATTGCAATGGAATGTGGTCCCTTGATGCATATTATATACATTATTGGGATTTTAATGTTTAAGGTATGTTTCACGCAAAAATGTTCAGAGCAAGTATTTTTCATTTCTAAAATGGAATATCCATTGCTCTCTTCCCATGCATTGCTTGTACATGTATAATGTAACCTAAATGTAAATGTTATATGCGACTGTGGGTTTCTGTTACTGATTTAAAGTATACTCTGGATTTACACTACTGCCATTTGGAAAAGGAATTTTGGGAATTAATGCTAGTGGTGTAAAAAAGCAGTGTCTGTAAATCTAAGTAAGGGTGAACGAACTGCGTCTGAAGAACCTTTCATCTTGAATCTCTTTCTCAACCATTTCCCAACTTTCTCAAATGGAGTCTTGTGTTCACTTTACCATTCTTTTACTTATAAGGAAGTAGAACTGATGTGACGCCACAAGTGAAGTGGGTCAACATAAACGTAGGCCTCCTAACACCGTGATACAGCGTTTACTTAGCTTACATACGGATTTGTCCTCCTGAGAAAACAGAAAAAGATCATCTCCATCACGATCTTTGGAATAGCAATGTTAGTTTAGCTCTACAAAGTAAATTCTTGGAGTGAAAGGGAATATAAAGTATTTATTTAATCACGTCAAAAAGGAAGTTACATAAAGGCGCTGCCAGACTAACAGCATGTTGCATAACAGGTACAATTGTGAAATTTTACTCTTATAAATAAATGTTAATATGATATTCGCGTGTATCGGATTATGAAGTATGTGGCAGGTTCTTATTAGGTATTTATGTATCTATCCGATGTATCTTGTTGGCTAATGATACTACTTAAATCCGCTTTAACGTTTTTTTAAACGAAGAACAAAAGGTCATGTTGTAGAATTAGCAAACAAAAATATGTCACATATTAGCATAATTTGAAAAAATCTTGGCATGTGCACGACAAAGAATGCATTAATTCGCCATGCATGTTTAGTACATGGGAAAAGGACAAATACATACTACATCCATTATGCAATATTTAGTTATTAATATATCTTCGCTGAAATTATGATAAAGACTTTTGCCCAAATAATATCAACATAAATATTCAATTAAAATAAGGTCATATACTATTATTAGCATTGAGTCTGTTATAACGATAACCGAGAAGCTATCGCCGTCATCGTCATGACTCACGACAAACAGAAGCGGACAACAAACGCGCCCAAACCAAAGAACGCCAAGCGAAGGACGTCATACGATCTACAACCCAACCCCACCAAAGGTATAAGAGGAAAGACACACCAGAGAACGAGACTCACTCATTCTTCGACACTCATTCACGGAAGTTGTGACTCGCTTACGAGACAACTCTCTACGCCAGAACTCTAGTCGCCTCATCACCTCAACTCAGTCACACACACATATTACAAATATATATTATTCTGACACAATCATTATTATACAAGTATTCATTTATTCATTCAGTTAAATCGATTACGAACTTTAATAAAGAGCTTCGTAATCACAAACACCATTATTCATTTATTACGCAATCTCATAATCACCGCATCCAGACGACCACTCGCTACACCAGCCAAACGAACCTTTAGATTAACCCATTCGATGTCGGGGACACGATTGGGCATTACACTGTAACCTCAACCGGCAGAGAAAGGAAACTGAATTTCACATCACAGCATTGTTACATTGCATCAATTAACTTTATTTAATTTCTTTCTTGCTTTCTTTGCAATGTCATGAATAAAATATTTCAATAAAACTGTTGTGCAACTTATTAAAAATTGTTTGAATATACTATGTGCATAATGCTGGAGATTATGCGAGCACGTCACAAAATGTCCTTCTACTAAAGTAAGTTCTAAAATGAAAGTGCACAAGTGACCTAAATAAAATTGTAATTTTTCTGCTTCCTAGCCATGTGGCACGTATGTACTTATAATGTATGGGGCGTATCTGAAAGATGTACTAGAAAATATTAGGGAACTAAACATAAGTCAATTATTGTGACCTTTGAAACTGGATGCGCCATTAAAGGCCAAAAGAACCTTGTCATTTGAGTAGCAAAAAAGGCGACAGAAAGGAAGAAAATTAAAGTAGACCCTTTTAACAACCATACTCTCGCCTTTTTTATAATTATAGATATTCTTTTGTTATTGACAGGGAATTCTGTTGGAACATATTGTAAGTGAATGCACACTCTTGATGTACTACTATTTTAACAATAAATACAAGCATGCTAGCCATCAGCTTTGCAATAAAAGGACAAATATAGGATAGTGCATAGTGCATGACCGTAAAAAGTTTGTAAAGGGGCAAATTTCTTCTAGTCTTGCACTTGATATGATACTGTGTGATAGCTAGGTACATTGTCAGAAAAAGAAGTATATCAGTTTCAGTAAGTATCATTAAGTATGTTCTACTTATACACAGGCATTCCATACATCATTGACTACACACAATAGTATACCAAACGATAAGTGCATCAAAGCACACAATGTATGTTATAAAATGGTACAGTAATATCTTATGAGTACAGTGAGGTTCATCACTTATAGTCTAATACTATAGCATTTCCATAAATCACAATGTTCTTCAGCTTTTACTTTCCCATCAAAATAATGTTCAATGTTGTTCGTTTTTTGTCGATTTTCAAAATTAACAATGGACAGTTAATTGTGACAGCTGCAGTATATTTAATATAATAGTGTATATAATAGTGTATTTAATATAATAGATGGCAAAAGCAAAAGTTTCTTCATATTCAAAAGATAATTTTACATATGGAGAAAGTCGCGGAAGTATAATGTATGAATAATATGGTTTAATAAGATACTTAAAGTACGGTGTAGTACTTAGTTGCGCAAAATGTCGAAACTAGTGTATTATGTAGTGTATTATGATCCACTAGTTGTGAATCACTCTGCATATATAGTAATATATAAAATATATATGTATATGTATTAGGAATGTTAGTTTTACTTTAGCTAGTAGCATAAAATATTTGAAGAAGCTATAGATGCAAATGTGTGTGGAATCATCTCCTTAAATTTCGACGAGTTTCCTACATTTTCCTTAGGGCAATAAAAAATGTAAGCGAGACGGGAAATATTATTCTTTACTACGTCGTTATGTTGAGTTCACAAGTGAAAGCTCACTTTCTCTTATCGACTTTTGGTTTTGACTCGTGTACTTGTGTGTATGAACATTAACCAAAACGCTGCGATCATGCCAGACGCAATATCAAAAGGCGCAACGAGAGCATCTTCTATTCTTCACTCTCAGAAGAGATTATAATATTCTTCTTAAGCATGATGATTTGGTGAGTCAGTGAAAGAGATTCAATTTGCTTTCAACTTTTACCAAGAAGGCTAACTAAAGATAAGTGAAAACAGGAAAAGCAACAGTAAAGCCAAATATGTTTAGTAACAGTCAGCGCTTCAAATGCAAATGCAACATTTTAGAAATTTCTGAGAAACACCAGTTTGTTACGTAAAATAATTCCATTACGTAGGTTAGTGAGTATCCTTTTATATAAGAAGAGTGAAATCTGCGCGCAAATATGCGAGGGTTCTCGGTGTATTGCAGATAGCTTGAAATCTTTTCGTTAGATTATATTCAATTCTTAAGTAGAGCAAATAAGCTAATGGATACGCATGGATAATGACTGAACTGCTTGCAAATTCCACTTGTTGTGGGTAGTAAATATTATGATAGCAACGCAGTCTTTGGTAGAGCACCGGAGAAAAGTAATATATAAACTTTCGTTCTGCTAGTCTCGCCGTAATATAAATGAAAACATATATAGTACAGCCAAAACAAACTTCGAATTTTATTTTTCAATTCAATATTTTTTGACCAACTTAACTCAACCGATTTTTATAAAATTGGTCATTTAGAACTACTAAAAGATTACCCATAAAATGGACGATTCTGTTCAAGAATGTATAGTAGCACCATGATATGTCCTGCTGTGAAGTATTTTAATAAATGACTGGAAGAACCTGTTACGCAACTCATATTAATTGGATTTAGAATTCGATTAACGACGCGTGGTTTGGTATACCCATATAAAGACGAGAACAGGCGCAATCATCCCCACTGGAGAATATATGGGCAAAAACAAACATAAATATCTACCTATTAGTACATACCTCATTTCTAGAAGCCTACTTTAAGTATACATACACTTTCTTTCTACTACAAAATATCCGGATGTTATCCGGCAATATTAATCCAAATATATGCAATCCTATAATTTTTCAATACTATCACGTGCATACTGAATATTTAAAACTGCTTTTGTTCATCTCTACTTCTCATCATTTATGTATATTTGACTGGCATGGGAATTGGCTTTGCGCCACTACTCCTAGTCCTTATTTACTATTAAAGCTTTTCAATTCCCGAGATTATTGTCCACAGCTACTTTAGCATAAGTGTAGGTAATGACTATAATGTGTGAGTGCATAGATTTCCTTTTTCGTTCACTTTGTTTTCTAATGTTACACTCTTACATTCGATAACACCTCTGTAGTTGTGTTTGCAGAAGCCATAACAAGCTACATAAAAATCGATAGATAGCAATAATTAAGTATACTGTGGGAAATAAGACTAATATAATATTATATTATTATCTTGCTTTTCGTACACTATACTACATTATAAGAATACCTTGAATTCTGTCTGTGTATGTATGTATATATCTGTCTGAGCTCATTTTTTTGCTGAGTACTCAACATTTTTTAATTCTCTTTTCAGAATTGAGTAATGTGCCCGCCCCTGGATAAGAAATTCTGCAAAATTAAACCAAATCGCCTCACCCATCCAACCCCCTCCCCCTTTTCTTAAAACTCCACTTTTTTGAATTCTGTTTTCAAAAACATCAGGTAATTGGAATTGACATCCATACATCGTTTTTTGTGTAATGCTGAGGGAAAAATTGGACTGAAAGTGATATGATATGCTACCATATAATATATGTAGTTAACAATAGATATCACATTCAGTTTTAGCATATATACGATATTGCATGCAAAGACCATTATTGTACTAACCGTTAGATTAACTGAAGGAACATAGAATAAGTTATGATAAGCAATGATTAAAGTGCATGACTTTATCAATACCTCTGAGCGTTTTCTGTTCATAGGCATCCCTACATGTGCATAATAGTAGTGTATTACATGATGCCCTTCACTACTCATAATGTGCAAATATTTGCTCTTCCAGTCTACGATTCGATGAAAATGAGACTACTGCGTAACAATATATAAAATAAAATACAAGACCAGCAGCAAATCTATCTTTATGGCAAATCTGTCCTTGTTAAATCAGAACGATATTTTAAGCGAACGAGAGTAGGAAACTAGTATTTAAATAAATAAATGATTTCACGTGTCCTTCCTATCTCCTTGTTTCTAATACTAATGTGCCTTCGGCATTCGAAGGAATTTTAATTGGAGCTTCATGTCATGTCGCACATCGCTGACATGGAAAAGCATTTCATTTTATAAATATTTTATTAGCAAACGTCGATTCACTAAAAAGAGAAAGCGTTTATTTTCCAAGGCAGTGTATGTAGATATTTTCTCCACGCAGTCGATTCTTTCTAACCTTCAATTTATTCTTTGCACTAGGCTAGGTTGCGGTATACGCTGGGAATTAACCATGTAGCATAGACAAGCTTACATATAGTACCGATGTAAAGTGTGCCTTTATACTAAGTTGCTTATTATTCCACATCCCATAGATAATGGATTATGTAATTTATTATCCAAAAATAGTATTTGTGGTTTGATTATTCCCTTTGCATAAAAGCGTTAGTGTTCACATTCTCACCACTGTACATTCAAGGCAAATATACGAAAGTATATCATAAAAATATGTTTTTACCTAAATCGGCACTAATACAATGTAGAATACATTTATACAGATAATCACCGGGGTTTAGGAAATCTTCCTTCACCGACATGTTTCGGATATTCATTCATGCCCGGTGCCATCTGTCTGTTTTTTTTGCAACTGATCGTGATCACCCCTGGTATAGTGTAAATCTGACAATTTGATTTTCATCAAATGTTTTGCAAATAATCCAGTAACTCCAGTTCGGGCCAAAAGCTTAACCTTAAAGAGCTAAATTTTGCAAAAATTGCATCTTAAAAACATCCTAAAAGGATCCGACAGTCGGGAACCAGCTTTTCCAAACTCCATCCTCCCTGCCTGCAGTTCGGAAAATTTTCGAACCCTGAAAGCATAACTATGTGTTGTGTAAGTACCTAACTGGTTCACTAAAATTAGTAATTTATATTAAAAGGCGAAATTATTGCTGTGTATTTAACCATCAAGACTTGTAACTTGCAAAGTATATGATATAAGTATTAATATACGATTCGCTTAACAATCCTCCTGAGTATTCCTGCTAGTAGATCATAAAAAGACCTTTTGTTAGTTTCTAACTAATTATACTTTTTTATGTTCTCCTCTGGTGTTGCAGGCAAAACAGGATAATTTTCTTCCCGTGTGCACACAATGAACTTTTGGACAAACGATTGTACCACGTGAAAGAAATGATTAATTGTTTGCAATCTAGATTGTCTGAATAATGGTCTCTGCAGACAAGCAGCAGTTTTCTTTGTAGAAGATGGAAGGTGGAATAATGGAATACTTACATATGGCTCTTTCAAAATGAAAGATATAAGAAAGCAGAAAGACGGAAATCTACATTAACCACAAATTCATGAAGTTGCTCGTGGTTTGGTTGGGAATTGTGCAGAACACAGCTGTAGATATTCCTTAGCTAAATATACATTCTATTTATAAATACTTAGCTTTAATATTAGTGCGTCAATGTATGTACTACTGTAGCTTTACTCTATTTACTCGAAACATAACATAAAAACACTTTCCCATGGTACTGTGTTTGAAGCACTATATCATGTGTAGGAGTGTATCGATTATTTTAGTGACAAGTTAATTGTTTTATTCAGTGGTTAATCATTGTGATGTTAGATGCGTGTATAGATTATACAGATCGCTACAAAAATAAGCCTACATATTAAAATCATTCCATAACAAGCTTTCTTTCTCCTTCAGTTTCCCATGTAACATAATATTTATAATTTGTATGTACATTAATAGAAATTGGTGCATCGTGAACAATCATAAGAAAATCTTTTTTGGGGAAAGTAGGAGAAAGTGAGTCAAATTTGATTGAGCAACTGCATATCGTTTGTGCTGATCTGTAATAGTAATCTACATATAACATACTGGAAACTGGAACTTTTGCTGTTTACTGGTTTCGCCCAAAGTTTTGTTTTACTGTCAGCTCGGAAACCTTAATTAATTACATTGTATGGTGAATGTAGTTTAATTTGCAAAATTATTTTCATTAAGGAAAATTGACTAGACGTTTATAGGACTATTGCCAAAATAATTTTGTTTACACAAGTCAAGACTGTAGCAGAATTAATTCGTGCACGTAGTATATTATTAGCCACGTAAGAAATAAAAGTGTTACTTGAACTTTACTAATGATGTCACTACTATTTGTTTAAGGACTGACAATAAGGGGTTTCAATTTATTACGCTCTGGCGAACAACAACTATATTTTGCTACTTGATAAAGATACATTAAAGCTAAATGTTTAAGATGAATAAACAATCGTCTGTCTACGTCTAGACAAAGTATGCGAATTGAGACAGTCTCACTAACTATATAAACAGAACTAAATAGAAACTACTTATTCTTGGCGAAAATATAATACATTATATGCTTGAGACATCAGTAACTACGGCCTTAAGTATAAAATGTGTCACTATGCCACAGCTTATATATTAATTTACTATATACTATTATTGCTAAGCATAGGAGTTTCAAAATTACAACATTAAGTATTGTACCATTATTTGTTTAAGAAAATATGAAATATTAAGATCGAGTTAAGTACCCATTAAAAGGGAAGGACACGTAGAAGCCAGGAATAATTTAAATATTTACTTTACCTGCCACTTACCGATTTATCGTACGTCGTACGAAGAAAGTACGCTTTTCCTTTTCCAATCGGTAGTGAAGCTCCATAAGCGAAAGTAAAAGTTGCTTGGTGCATTTAGAACATACTTACCTGTAGCATTTCTATGAATTCATTTGCCCCATAACACGTCCCTGCAATATTTTACTTTGCTGATACTTAAGGACATTGCCTTTCATTTCCCATAGCGTAAAGTTTTCTGGCAAATGAGGCTTTTGATGGCTAATGACTTTGTTTAGCTGAATTTAAATAATTTGCCTTTGACTTATGGCCATGAATGTGGTTCCATGGAATTCCTGAATTGTGAAACATTTGCCTTTCTTTATGATTTTACTCATATTTATCTACAAAGTGTAGAAGTTTTCATTCATTTCGTATAGTAACACTCGACTATTCTATTGCTGCACAAAGGGATCTCTTGTGTTATGAAAGCAAAAGGGAAGACGCAATTACCCACTTATGAATTTTCCTTTTAAATTCCACAATTTATACAAAAAAGAGTTTTTGCAGCATAAAGCAAATATTTCTCAAATTCTCTGCAACTTATGCAACTTCTCTGCTACTTATGAATGAATAAAGCTTGTATTAAGACTATTTTAATGGTAAGTAGCTTTACAAAAGTTATGTTTTAGCTATTCTTCTTCTTAATTAGAAAATTTTTGCTACCTGTAACAATAAAGCGTGTCAGTATGTGCTAATTTTAAAGCTTTTTGAAGGACCAAGTACTTAGGTAACATTTATTTGTACCTGTATGATGCTATCTATAAACCTTATAGTTTTCTGGATTCCTTCCCAGTTTATTCAGCCACACTCATTTGGTAATGTAAATTAGCTTTATGCCTTAGTCATTACTTTAACTTCACACAACTGAAATGAAAGTATATTAAATTAAGTTGCTTCCATATAAAATTCAGTAGATAGAATATCTGTGTCAATGGTGTATGATTGAATGGTAAATAAATTAATTTCCGTTTCATCTTCACAGTCAAATGGTTATATTATTACACAGATTACATACGTTTACTCATTTTCAATAAATATAAACCTTACATTATAACATTGATTTTAGCACACTTCACATTTCATTTATCCACGCATTGTAATATTCAAATTCGAAGAGAAGTATGAAAGAGATTCCTTAATTGAATACTGAACAGTTTTAGAAATGTATTTTCACTTAGCGAATGTAAGTTGTGTCGTAATACGGGCTTGAATTGGTTCTCAAGATGTTTATCCTTGTAATTTGTAGTTTCATTGTACGTTTCCATTAATATATTTAATTTCGTATGAAAGTAATACTTACATAAGTAGTAGAAGCTTCTTGTGCCTAAGCGAAGACTTACTATTATTATCATACACAAAAAAGATTACTACTGTATAACTCTACTGTTAAAGATTCAAGCTCACTGTGATAATAATTTGTATGTAGATTCATCTTCCTGTGGCTTGGTACAAAGAATTCTAGCAGAGATGATTATGATAGAACTATTGAACTGAATGGCTGGCTGTATTTGAAAAGAAAAAGTTTTACTCTCAAATTCCCATGCCAAAATGCTTATCTAGATTGGTTCATTGTGTGTAGATAAGTCGTTGCGATGTATGTGATAGTTGAGAATATTACGTACTTGTTCTAGAGGTAAGTATTGAACATATTGATATAAATATATATTTAATAGGCTGAGTAAGTAGCTAATATTGTATTGCATTGAATTGTTAGCAAGATGAAATAGAAATCGAGAGAGGAGTAATAAAAATCGATCAGTAAGTAAAAGAAAGAAGAGTTAATGTAAAGTAGTAGAAGGCTAAGAAAAATTCAAGCTTAAAGTTAGCTTTTCATAATTATTGTGGAATGTAACCATTTAAACATAAAAATCTGTTTGTAAATAATTCGTTAATGACAGATTGTCAGGATTTCCAAAAATGTGTTATGAATGCTAGAAAAGCACTTCTCTGCCTGGGAAGTTTGAGTGTATGCAAAATTTTACTTAATACTAGTATAAATATCATGGCAAACAGTTTTGGCAACAGTTTTTGACATTTTTTACAATATTTTGTATAGTACTTACGTTAGTAATTAGCATCCATCTATAGATAATCTTAGCAATACTTATCCATTATAAGTAATATACCCAGCCAGTTGAGTTTTATAATAATAATTGTTTTTCTGCCAATTTATCACCTAAGTATATTAAGCAATGTACATTCATTAGAACATTTATAAGCTTTCACAATTTTTGTATTTAAGTTAGCACTCTACAAAACGTAGAGCTGTAGCTGTAAATTCATTAAAAGTAATTCTGAATCTATGAATACCTAATAGTTGTCTGAAACTTAAGAAAAATCGTGCGTGACCATTTATTAATACATAGTGGTATGTATCTATATCTAATACACATTTTCAGGAAATCGTTTAGGTATATAAGTAGAAGAATACATGGGTGTGACATTTATATACGACATAGCCCTTCTCAATTTATTAAACTGCCCATCATGTGTTATTCACATATTACTATTACTCTACATATATATGAATATGCTGAAAGGAGCATATTGAACATATTGGTGAAAGTTTACATGGAGAAAGTATGACTATGCAATGATATAAATGTCACACTGTATACAAAATCCATTAGCAAGAGACCACATTTACTCAAAGTATGAAGCGCATACATACTATTCCTGCCTTTTGTAAGTTACACGATAAACAACGAGACTTCCACAAAAATGTTGGCTATCACTTCTCTGCCTTCTAACTCCAACTTCCAATCTCGACTCGACAGACTAGGTAATAAGTATTTTGGGAGAAAATACTAAAATTATACCCTAACCCCTAAAGTTTTACGACTAATAAGTGTTAAAAACTATGTAACTAACCTGATATTTATAGAACTACATTTATATTTAATAGAAATATAAAGTTAGAAGTGTGAGTGAAACTGTCTTGTACGTATTCTATGTTTATATGAGCCTATAGAGATATAAATTTTTTACTTAAGTTTTTCCATAAAAATGTATTAATTTCCGTAAACCACTGTAAGATTCATTATATAGTAATTCTAAAACATTTGCGCAACGATTTATTCACTTAGTTTGTAAACTCGTTATTCGTACAGTAGATTTTATAGTTCTGTACAAGATAATTAATCGCAAAAAAATTAGGAAAAGTAACCTTTTAGCCCTACACAGCACAAGATTACCTGCTTATAATACAATACAAAAACAGCTCAAGGCTTTTTAAACATTTTAGCACATTAATAAAATCAGCCTTAAGACATCTGTGTGCCTGAACTCGGCTTAATGATTTCGTTGGCCCAATTTATTTGCATACATATATATTACTAAACACTTTTCAACGATCATTAGTGCTTATTTATTTAATTTGGCAATTTTCATTAAGCAATACGCATTCAATTCACTTTTATTCTCACAGTTCGTGAACAGGTACAAGGTATCAAGTAAATACCTCTCCGTTTATTATATGAGAGGGACTGACTGTATGACAATTACACTAAGCAAATAATGAACTACATATAGAGGACTAGAAAACATCACAAAAATATTCATTGTTTGGTTTGATTATTATTAGTTTATCGAGATATCTATTTATAACGTGCTTTCTCCGAACAAACTATGCAACTTACTATTGTATCTGCAAAACACATAAATATGGCTAAATCAAGCACAACTGGTAATTTACTTAGGTACCAGCTCCAATATTGGCGAAAATTGCTTTGCGTATATTTTTATAACTGAAAATCTGTGAGTATTCATCTCTGTCACGGAATTTACGTACACCAGACCAGGGTCAAGGTCAATATACTACTCAATACGCAGTACATAAATACGTACGTAGGTAAGTATTAAGTAAGTGTAGTACTAGTACATTAAGTGTAATAATTTAAGTAGGAAATATACTTAATTAGACATTTAAGTATCAACATCTGCATCTGTCGTCATCTTTACAGAGCTGCCATACGTTTACTGCATCCATTTTGTAAGCAACAAGCATTGTTGTTGGTAATGGCAATGGCTGTAACTTCAGTCATGACGAGTCCTTGAGATCTAGATGATATACTTCTTCTGTTCGTCATTTCGCTTCGTTTCTTTCTTAGAGTTTTATCTCCGCAGCACTGATTTACGTTCTCCTACAAATTCCATGCATCAAACGATTAGACAACTTTCGATTATAAGGAACTTAATTTAGTTCGCTATATGTATAGTGCTTACTAGTATCTGTATATATATGTATGGGTATTACCCTTTAAAATACTATATTTCCAAGTATTCTTGTGAATTTGCAATCTTTGTACATACAAAGGCTACTATTTGCTCGTCAAGCTATAGAATCCATTTCAGGTATCCACTGGGAGTCTCTATACTAATTATTGCAATTACACTAATTTCCAATTAGTTTAAAGAATGCGAGTCTAAATTTAAAACTGATTCATTATCTATAATTATAAAAGTAAGTGCTCGTTGAAAGTGGGCACAGAAACAAATTTTTCTACATGTATTGTGTACTGAACACGTATTCAGACAGAAAAGATTAAAATGGATTCCATAGTGTGCTTACACCTAATAGTAGCATTTTCAGACTGCAAATTTCGAAAGAATACAGATAACCTCCCAAATGTATATCGTGGGTTTGCAGTACCAAATGACATAAGGCCCAGGAGCGATTTCCTATTTTTGCTACTGTTAAGAAATAATTTGTATGTATAATTGTAAGTTGGTGATACAAAGCGTAGAACTTCTTTTTCCCTTGACTCTTTTATCCTTGAATCTTTTCCCTTTGGGTATTTTCCCCACGGTACTAGAAAGTAAGTAAACGGAATTTTTCTGTATTCACTACCAAAAAGATTTTCTAGAGGAAAATATCCTGAGGGGAAAAGAATGTAAAACACACCCGAATAAGTAGGTTGGGAAAAACAAAGAATTATGCCTCCACTTTGTTAGTGAAGTATAATTCTTAATAATTTTGTTGAAAACATAAAGAGCAAAATAAGTAGAAAAGGTAAGAGCTCGCTCTTATTCACAGAGGGCTTTATTTGCCTGGTGAGGCAATTTATATACGATATGCACCGTATATCGCGTTATATGGCTGTTTTTTGAACAATATACAAACACAGGAATACTGTACACCACACCAGGAAAGAGTTTTTTAGATATAGACATAAGACGTTGGATATACACATAAGACATAAACATTGGACACTTCACAATGGTTAATATCAATGATGAATGGAAATCAGTGTTTCCTACAGTACAGTATAACACATAATTTATAATTAGGATTAGTACTTAGGAAGATTAGTATCGGCATTAAGGAAACCAGTGAGCGAACACACATTAGATTAGTGTTACGTTAGTATAGTTCATTGTCCACAAATGCAAGATACATGACATCACATTAACACTGACACAGAATGTAGTTAGTTATTTGGACAACATAGTACGACGATTATATGGCAAATATAGTTAGGTAATATCGCTGGGTTACAAAAAATCTTGTTAAGAAATTAAACGAAACATATCGACAACACGTACAAGTAAAGTCAACTTAACTGTAGTAAATGTTACAAGGAAAGTAAGAAATAGGAAACTAGTGGTATTAAAAAAGGGAATTTCTCAAGGGAGATGGATTGACGGCGATGATGGTAGGAAAGCCAAATTAAATGAAAATACGAGTTAGAAATTGCTACACATAAAACACGATCTGCTAGAACAAGCTAATGTAATTCGGCTGCAGATTCTGGCTGGCTTTGGCATTGACATTGCACTTTCTACGAGTAAGGCATGAAGCATCCACATATGGGTAGCTTATACTAATGCACACAGAAAGCGTCTACTGTATATGCACTATTTATGTATCCAAATTCATTGCGTATTACGTCCTTACAAAGCAGTAGATCCATAGTTTATAAATAGCATACAGATTCATATTTTGTTATATTTAACGTTGTTTTAGAGCGATTTGACAGATTTGTCACTCATTCACCCACTAAGAACTACTGTAAAGGAAAGGTAAACTCTTAATTTGTATGCAAAAATTGCTTTTTATATTTTCCCCAAATGTAAATGGCAAAAGCTAAAGATAATCAAAACAGAGTTAAACACAAACACAAGGTAAAGCTACGAGTAGTAGTTAAGCTTCCCTTTCAAGAATATCTAGTAACTAGTAACTTAGTTCTGTAGGTTAGTATCTTTTGATTATTTCTTCATTATTTCTTCGTTTACTTTTTCAAATTGCAATTTCAGTTTCACCCTTTTAGTTTCAGGTGATTTTCAAAGTTCTACTCTAAGATTCCAAGACTATCAAGACTGGTAATCATTTTCAAGTATAATAAAACTGTACCGTACAGTACATATGGTTCACGAATGCAGCAGCACTTTCATTGGCCAATTCTTCATAAGATAAACCTAAAATTAGTATCATTGGAATTACTCATTGGAAAGCTCACTGTCCTGGGTAAACTTGATATTATTTAAATATTCATTATAAAAATCCCTATATGAACAGATTGAAAACCACCAAATTGGAAACCACTTGCTCATTTAGCTTTTAAGTTAATTGGAATATTTAATTTGTAGAAATCTACTGATACGCACAGTTCATAGTTTTACAACTTTTATGTCATAACTATATGTACACTCTGTGGTGGTATGTTTTCTATGGCGCTTACTGTATATGGTACTGTAAAATTGAATCAGACTTATGCATGCGTAGTTTTGTTCTGGACAATAATGACAGTAATTCAATAGGTGAAATAAAGACGTCTGTCTGTGAATTCTATCTGGCTAGTATGTCAAGCTAGTAAGTAAAGAAGATTAAATAGCTTCCAAAAGTAGGTTTCTAGTTTAATTATCAGGTAATCTTGCTCTTGACAATACTATAATGCTTAAGTTGATCCAGAATCTCAAGAATCTAGTTCAAAGAGAATTAGATTCTTGAAATGCAGTCAGACTGATTAATCCATCTATTGTCTGTCTGTATTGTATAGCTTAATAAAAATAGAATAAGGTTAAAGGACAGAGACAGAACAAACTATTGCTTTGTCTAGAATTTAATAGCAAGAATGTTGAATCGAAAGTCAGTATTTTAACATAAGGAATAAGTCTTACTCCTACATCAAAATAAATGAGAAGTGCTACAATTTAATGCGGAAGATAAACATTAGCTCAAGATGGCAAAATGACATGAATTTAGACGAATACATGGAAACAGATAGAATACATTGACTTTGCGTCACTAATCCTAAGTACTAAGCATTGAAGTGAGACAGAGAGCTCCATTACAATCAGATATAAAGGGAGAACAGAATTGTTTGACTGCTGGTGCAGAAAATACATACAAAAGGTACGAAAGCAAGGCGTGTATATTTCTCATTTCTAATTCTCTTGCTTAGAATAATTCAAAATTGTAGTTTGTCTGTGTCTGTCTGTAGTGCGATACGTACTGGAGATAACATATACCTAGTTTAACGTTTACTTAACTATCAACTATGACCAATATGTAAATATTTGCATTAATTACTCAACTCATATAACATTTATTATAGCTATATGGTACAAGATAAGGTAACTACTGCTATTACAGACTTTAGATGAGCATTAGGTCAAAACTGAAGTTGAGTCGAGCTCAGCGACTAAAATAAAAGGCTTCATATCCTATATTATGGTGAATATCTGGTAACACATGAAGTTCCTCTATGAGTGCTCTCTATAAGTATATAAGGTCCTAAAGTATAGTAAGATATTACAATAAAACTACATAATCCTAATGCGTCAGACACAAAATACTTACCTCCAGGCTCATAAACCCCTTTTACTATAAATAATTTATAAATTTTTCCTTTAAAAATACTACCCAAATACATAATGCATAAAAATTCCCAGAATATGCGCCGATTAAAACGAAGATCACGAAAATCTTGGTAAAATAATTTAGGTTTAAATGATGTAAGTCTCACAATTATATCTGATTTGAATGGTACCAATTTATTTGAACTATCATATATGCCTACCTTTACCTAGTATAAATTGTATCCCATTACTTATTAGCTTTCACTAAAAATGTTAAGACTGACAGACTAAAATGGTTGATGCTCAGGAGTCTCTAGACTTAGTATAACTGAGCGCCTGTGACATGTATGCAAAATATAATTACACATAGGTATACTGATATGCCCGCAATTTCATTCTGTAGCTGTCCTTTCCTATGCAAATATTGTACGTAGAGTAAATATTATTTCTGAGGAAAGTTAGAAACATCTACATACTACATACAATACACGAGTAGGCGTATTTAAGTGACTTACTGAGGTCCTAAAATTACATTTCACAAAAGTACTACTTACAAAGGTAAACCACGTAGAGTAAATAAATATAAATATATATGTTTAATATATGATATATAAAGAACTATAGTTCTATAGCAATATATTAAGTAAGTAACGAAACCTAAAATAATGTTTCGCTTTACATTTCATGGGTTATACATTATATAATCAGTGAATAGGAAACCTTAGATCATGAAACTAACTTAGCTTTACGCAACTACAGATGTATTGTAACTCTGTATACCCTTAATATATAAGGTATAAGCGACATTCTTCTAACTCTTAAATATATCGGCTTAGTTTCAGTTACGTCAATATGTTTCTCCTTTACATTTATCTCTGTACAATAGTATTCATTTCCATCGTATCTCTCAACTCAACTTCAAAACTGGCTTCAACTTCAATGTTCTACTGTACTGTACTCTCGAAACAGTCTTTCCAAATTCCATGCCTTTGTGCCTTGGGTTCGCTACAATAGTATTCAGTAGCTTTGGGTTTGGAAGTACTACTATTACCAGGATGATAATGGTTATGGTGAGTAATTACAAGAAATGATAATCAGTCCCTAATTCACAAGCATTTAGTAAACATTATGGAAAATGCCTGGTTTCATTATTCTAATTTGCCTGCGTAATTATTCTCCTTTGAGGTTATGAACTACTTACAATTAGCGTTAAGATAACTACAATGAAAACAACATCATATTTTCTAACACTAACTATATAGTATACTCATAAAGGCAAAGATAAGATGCTTTTAGCATCAACCATAACATTATTAATCCTTTTACCAAGTAGTATATATAAATGGGTTTATTAATTCAAAACTTAATAAATATAATCTCTTGTTTTTCGCTTCAAGCTACTTAGGAAAAGCTTTTCTACGTCTAAACTGTTGAATAAATTCCCTCGGGATGCTAACCAATATTTCCACCTACACATTTACTTAAGCTGGATTACAATCCCTACAAAAGAGATGCTATACTTATATTCTTATTGTATTTATAGTATTATGTACTATGGTCGACAACTTATTGTAGTCTCGTAATGTATCTGTATACCTGTGTTTTATACTTCCTACATGTATTACAAATGTTTAATTATGTTGAGGGTAGTAATGCACAATATTATATCTACTGATAAGTATTTCATATACTATATATTACCCCTGCCCTATCGTCTATCGGCTATATTTGTAAAATATATTAAATACGTAATCTACTTATGGTTTACTTTTTGCAAGTAAGTTTTGTAAACCTAACTGACATATTTTATAGGCAAACTAAATAAGAAAAAATTTGCAAACTATGCAATATTACAGATTTTATTATTAGATGTTACAAAGTTACAACGTAACGTTATTAAATTTTCTGGGTCGATGCAGAAGCAATCTATGTTTCCAATTTTTCCCTCCAATCCATAACGTCAGCAAATAAAATAACAATTGCTTTGTACTTTGCTCCATGATTTGTAGGCTAAACACAATGATCACTCATGATTACTTTCCATTGGTAAAAATAATCACTCTATTGAATCATTGATGAAGGGAAAAGTAATCGTCTGATCTGAGTGAATATTTGTAGGTAGTTTTAAATTCAAAAGCATAACAACTAGTAAGTGCTCTAGATATATCAGGACATACACGTGAAGTAATGCTTCAGAACATGGGACATTCGAATTGAGATTTGACTGAGTTTTGTAGTAGTATTGTTAATATTTATCCTACATCGCATTGATCAACCCTAACACGTAAACAGAAATGACACGTTCATTTTATTTAACTATACAGCCAAAGGCATATAAACACACAGTCACAGTACGACCGTACTGCATCTAGAAATTGTAATAATGCACATTGGTTTACATTGCTTAATCGATAAACTAACAAAGAACTATCCAAAGTCACATTTATTTTGCTTTCCTACATAAATATGACATAAATTGCTAGACTGGTAATTTCAATGATTAGCATGCCTATAATAACGCTGGCGTCACTTTTATTAGAGCAGATAGGGAATTATGTTATCTTCTCTACAGTACATGCTGCTTTTACTTTCCCTACTAATTTTAATTGCTTTAGGTTGGCCCCTATCACATCAGTAATTACTAATTACCTTTACTAGTTTACACGTTTCACTATAATTTTGTATATAACTATCGACTAGCTTAATTCTTTCCTATCCATACGAACGAACATCTATTTTATTACCTATAGTTACAATTAAATCTATACCTATAGGTAAAATACTCGTAGCTACTTATACTATACTTTTAGTTTCAACCTCCAATATAATTCTTGCCCTGGTCCTGACCTGAACGAATCCGCTAATCTGTTTGATGATAAATTTTTAAAAAGTTTGGCAATCTTGGCACTACTACTTTTCTTATTAATCGCCTATGAACTAGTATGCTAAACTAATTAGCAGTAGCAGTAACAGTAGGAAGGAAAGAGTCGGAGTTTTCAGCATTTACGCGTGTAGAGCATGAAAATTGCTTAAATGTTCAAGCATTCAGCTAATTAGCGATGATGAAGCTAAAGTTCAAGTTGCTCTTAACCATTTATTACTTTATGCAGGTTTGTACATATATAATAGGAGTAAGCCAGATATACAATAGCAAAGCGAAGCATAAAGCACAAAGCATTTTAGACATAAAGTTACATGAGTACTAAACATGTTTGATAGTTTTCCATAAAATGGGGTGGAACCAAAGACGAGACATCACAAGTATAGGAAATTTCAAACAATGTTAATGAAAGTGTTAGTTTTGTTAGTTTACTGTTAGTTAGAGTTACTAAATTAGAGTTGTGTTAGTATACTTAAGATGTTAATGAGCAGATTTCATCCAATCCATATGTGTTCCCAATCAAAATCCAATTCAATCCACATTCACAATATTTTGTAATATTCTCCAGCAGCTACTTAAGGGGGACTCGATGGGTAGCACGGATAGGAGAACGGGTCACCAGTACAAGTTAGACAAAAATGGGTCA
>JAQFYC010000530.1:0-53294 GCA_034694165.1 Tomocerus mixtus
CAATGGTGACGTCAAAATTTTGTATTTCCTTTTGGAAAGGGCGGTTCTGGGGAAGGGGTAATTGCCAAAATCCACACCTGTGGTCCTAAAATTATGAAATGTGGTGCACAAACTAAATCGGCCATGCTTAATTCAATCCTGTTACCATTCACAGCATAATAATATTTTATAATAGTTTATAACATTACTTTTGCAATAATTATATTATAAAGGTAAAACGAATAAAAAAATTAAATAAATAGTAACTAAAACAACGATTGTTTAATTTTTCCTAAAAGAAATTCAATATTTAAACGGCTCCATTGAATTAAGCATGGCCGATTTAGTTTGTGCACCACATTTCATAATTTTAGGACCACAAGTGTGGATTTTGGCAATTGCCCCTTCCCCAGGTCCCCTTTCCAAAAAGAAATTCAAAATTTAAACGGCTCCATTGAATTAAGCATTGCCGATTTAGTTTGTGCACCACATTTCATAATTTTGGAACCACAAGTGTGGATTTTGGCAATTACCCCTTCCCCAGAACCGCCCTTTCCAAAAGGAAATACAAAATTTTGACGTCACCATTGAATTCAGCATGCTTGAATTAGTTTGTGTTCAATTTTATCAGATGTTAATAGCATCACAAGCAAGTAATTTATTGCTGTTTTAAATTGTGACTTTCCGTGTGTGATGGTTGACTGACTGCTGCTGTCTTGGTATTGTGTTGTGTTGTGATTGTAGAAATTGGAAAAACAGGGCAATGGTTGCGGCTTTGAGAAAGCCTGGTATGGAGTATATAGTAGTGATACATAAAGTACCTACTAATGTGTATTTATTGTAATCTTAAAAAATTATATCTAAGCAAAAAATAATACTGTGAGCACGTTTGTGTGTAATACGCAATATAAATTTTATATTCTGTACTTACCCATCTTATATGATAAAATCTACATCCTGGAGTAAAGTCGGATTTTTTGCAAGTGCAAGGAGCATCAAACTCGCATGCTCACCTAACATACAATGTCAATTAGGTGCTAATTAAAAATGCGGTTATCAGTATGATGCGCGAGAAACATAATCGTGTTGCAAATTGCAATTAGTAGCGCATAGCCGGATAAGTTATCCAGATTCTAGAACAATATCATACCAGTCCTGGACCGACAGATTTTCTGCAGCGTGTAAATTTTAAGTTTAAGTACGTGTAAAAGATGTTGATTTTGTGCGTCATGTTGTGATTTACATGGTGCAAAACGTACATACTATTTCAGAACAAGTCTAAGTTCAAAAAAATGTACATACAATTGCATGTAATGTAATTTATGCACACAATAAATTACAAACTAAGTTATCAAAAGCAGTGTTGACGTAGGTAGGTACGGAATAGAAAGATTAGTTGACGAACACGGCATTTATTCTTCCCACGCCACGGTTCGTTGAGCTGCTCTGTTCTTACAGAGTCCTTTAAAAAATATCTACATAAAGTAAGTAAGTATCGCATATGGTACACCCTATCTTTAAAGAATTATCTCGGGCAGGTAGGCAGGTTTCCTAGTTTAGTAGATGGTACAAATGGGAACAACATTCACTCATATTATTGGTAACTAAAAAAGTAGTTTGCTTTTAGCAGATTATAATTATAATACAATATATAGATCAACATTCTTACATTTTTGGCCCGCATTATTGTGTGGATGTTGTTTCTGATTTAGAAAATAAAGATTTACTTTTAAAATCTACTGCGTTTGCTTATATTGTGTGTAGCTGCCAGTTTTTATGTACCATAGAAGGTAGGTAGTAGGTAGAATAATAATAACTAAACTGTTTGCGGAAGTGCAGTTAGTAAGTAAGTAATAGGACAGAAGCCAAGCTAGGCCGATCAGAAATGAATATTAAAGCTATAACTTGTTATACAGAAATAAATGTAACGATACTAATGTAGGTATCGGTGTATTGTATTGTACTATTTAGAGAATATAAAAATTTCTTTAAATGTCTGCGGAATTAACCTCAACCCTTCCAACCATGAATTGTCCATTTAAGACAAGCGAGCCAAACTAACCCAATAAATTTAACCACACTCATGTATTTATTTTAGCATTTACTTTTAATGGCAAATAAAACAACTTATAACTTACGCTCTTGGTCTTCAGGAATAACTATATACTATTTAATTTCAATTTCTTTAAGGGATTGTAATAAGAGTAATCTTGGCTTCACTACTTTGCTCAGAGTGCATAAACAATTCTAGTAGGTATTAAAATACATAGCACAGTACAGTACAGCATTCTAATGCATTTCTGCGTGAAACATAGGATTTTCTTTAGAAATTACTTTACTATACATAAACATAAGGCACAAGACTGACTGACTTTATTTTTAATATGTATGTACATTAGTTAGTTAGCTATTGGTATCATTTTGTGCTAAATTCATCGTATCAACTACATGCAGCTTACATTTTCCTTAATACTTCTTGTACACTATAATAATCTGTGCATTAATTCTCACTCATATAATAATATAAGCTGTACGTGTGTGTAGTGTGTAGTAGGTATCTTTATTTTGCATGCTTACGTAAACGTAAGAATAAAGAATGAAACTTTTACAACTAATAAAATGGCTAGCGTGGCTAAATCTTATGGAAATGGGATATCCGCAGTAATTAAATTTTATGAGTTTTTCCTGCTTCCACACTTGGTTACCGAATTACTAGGTACTATGCACTATTATTACGTGTATTAATTATCCTTACATTAACTTAACTCTCTACAGACGGAGACTAACTACATACTATTGCATCATTTATCTAACAATGTGTTTCTATTTTGATATAATATAATATAATGGATGCTAATGATAAGCCCCTAGGCCTCTGCACACACATACTACTACATGGCTAAGCTTTTGTTTTTCCACTTACAAGTAGTTATGTACATAAATAAAATTATGTAAGTTCTGCAAATTAATTAACAAGGGTATGATTATGATTATCTAAACTTTTTTAGCTTAAGAATACCTACTACTGGTTTACTTATTATATAAGAGTCTTCTGATAACTATAATAGTAAGTAATAACCCTCGGGTTCTATTGTATTCTACGTTATTGTGTTTTTGATACACTCTGATTGCTTTACAATCGTATCAAGGTGCACAGTCTCTACTATTATCTCCTAATTATCATCTATGATAAATGCCTTCGCTCACAAGTTAGATAATTTGCGAACTCTTGCTAAAAGTCAACAGGTTTGTTGTCAATACGCATTTTTATGTTAAATTGATTTCCTCTTTTAACGTGCTTCCGCATCTAAATTATAAAGATTGTATTCTACATACAAAGCCGCGCGGAACTTGGACTTTGGACAAATAGCTCTTAGGCAACAAGATCAGTATGGGCAATGTGTTGTTCTTGTGCTTGTGTTCCACTCCACACTAATGTCCATATAAAACATTCCCTATGCATGTAGGTAGTAGGTATGTAAGTAGCTCTCTAATTATTTTCTTTATAGCACAAGACACTCACTAAGGAAAGATTGCTAGCTCATTGAATTCTTAGGATAATTATTCATAAAGCATGCCAGAATCTTTACAATATACATACAGTGTTACATTGCAGAAGTACAGCTATGGCATGGCCTAGCTGGGTTGCTCTATTAAAAGATCTTATCAACATGTATGTACAATTTTAATATTTCAATGGTTACTTTACGATGTGTAAAGTACCTTCAATGTTCAATCAATTTTTCCTACACGAACACAACAACTGTATACACGTCATATTACTTAATATATTTATCTTTGTTCCTATCTAACATGTTTCTGTTTTAGGATATTTCCACTTCTGTCGAATTAAATTGTTCCTGTTATTCATTCTTTTGGATAACTGACCTAAGTATAATGTTTATGACTAACTTCTTTTGAGCAGAAGGTAATTATCATTTTGAAACTAATATAACTGCTTCCATTTAGAAAATAATTGATAAAAATTCGTGCCATTGCAAACCACTAAGGTGTACTATAAAACCAATACATACGATACTTGTACTTTGGTAAAAATCACGTATGTATTCCTAGTATTGTTTTGTTTGTCTATTTGGACACTTTAAGAAGATCCGGAATGCAAAATAGTAGACACAAACATTCTTTCAGGTTATCTTATGCTATTAGCATGAAGTTAGAAAGGTGTGCTAAGTGCTAACTATTTAGCCCGCTAAGATCGACGTAACATTCAAGAGTTATTTTAGCAAATTATTAAGAATTCAACTAGAATCATGAGTTGAAATACGGATTATTGGAATACGAAAGAAAACATTCCAATTTCATTGAACCCCTGCCCTATTAATTTTTATCGTACACGTGCAATTGGCCTATCACAGAATAATATGGTTTTACAAAAATTCACACAAGTTAAAATATTCGGTTGAAAATTGGGATGCCGATTCTCAGATTTCCAGGAATACATAATTCTTATTGACATGGAATAATAGGTTTGTTGAAGACAAGATCGGAAAGTAGTTTTTAAATGTACCTTAATAACTTTTGTATTCGTATTGGTGTTTTTGCAGCAGCACGTCTAGTATAAACAGTTAAAATATCAATCTCTTTCGTATTCTTACATAATCTACTGATACAAAAATGATTCTCATAATAATTGTGATAGCTATAAATGTTGCCATATAACAAGGCTGCGATGCATTTTTGTTAAATTTGCATACACTATTCAGTGGGATGTGAGCTCTGTGCACTCATAGATTATCAACAGTCATATAATATTATATTCTTTCAAACTCAATGCAATGCATGTTCATGTACCGTATAGGAATGCCTTGTCATAGTTCCTTTGTGTACACTCATGCAGTTTTACCTAATTCTTCCAGGGGAGTCCCATAATGACTAAAAATATACTGATAGCGATAGCAATATGCATCCAAATATGCACTGCCTGTTCTGTTACTATTACAAACTTATACTTATACTTGTCTTGTCATGTCAGATCTGTTCTAACATTTAAAGCATAGCAGAAGAGTAAAATTACCGTTACCTCTCAGTTGCAGGCTATGGCTATGCGATGAGTTATAGCATTTTGTGTCTCTGATTTGATTTCACTAACATGCGATGTGATGTGAGCTAAAAGTGAATCTTGTCCTGATTTAGCACACTCGTATACATTGATGGTACTGCATACCTTACTATTTTAAAGTGTATTTATCATTCTAAGATAAGTAAAATACTCACTAACTAAAACCTTAGCAGAGTTATAGAATACATTTTTACAGTTGATATGTGTAATGTGCAATGCATGAAATAATAGCTACAATGATTCTTATGCCGTTCCATTTCCATCACCATTGTATCCGGAAAGAAAGGGAAATCATAGAGCTTACAGTCACAGACACAGAATTAGCAATACTGTCATAGTCATAGTTAAACTTTTGCAATAAAGGATCTAACTCGTCACACTCGTGTTGTAAGTCGCATGTATCAGTTAGGAACATTATATTATGCATTATCCGCTTTACTACTTATATGATGCGATGTAATGTAATACACGTTGTACGTAACATTCAACATTGTGATAGATAGAGGTCAATTCTGAAAATCTGTAAAAATTGTATACGTACATAAGGCAAGTAAGTACCTATAACCTAGACGTACCCAAAAAATAATGTATGCATCATGTTACAATCTCATTCACATTGTATTGTTATAAGTCAAAATTTATTACAGTTACTCCACTATTTACTCTGACGTTTACTGTTTACACAGAATTATGTATCTAAACGAAATGTTTTGTTAGAAATGATGCAGATATTATTATAATTTGGGAAACATATTTTGAAACAGATATAAAGAAGTACAATGGCTCTTCTCAGGCCAGGCCAGGCCAGACCGTGCCAAGTAGGTAAGGTAAGTATTTATCTCATTGTCTCAATTGCAACTACTCACTGTCAATGTGCCCATTTAATTACTATTCTTTATTGATAAGAGTTCAGGATTTTATGATTTCTTAATGTTAATGTTAGCATGTTGGTTATTTAGTACACATAAGTAAACAAAGAGAGTCATCTATTTAACATTTAGTCATTCAGTATTGGTAAATAGGTACTACTCACGTTTTTCTTATTAAAGTTTAAATTCCCAGTTTACTTTACTGTATCTGTCTGTCTGTTTGTCTCTATGTAAAGGTAAATGATGTAGCTATAATTTCAGGACTAAGCTACCTGTCATAGTCTAGTCATAGTAGTATGAATCTTATGGGTGTATGTATTTGTATTTGTGTTAGGTTACCAAGTTGTACCTGGTTGTTAATTTAAACGTGAAGCTTTCTTCTCAAACCAGTAATTTTCATGAATGAATGGCCAATGATGTTTTATTTCTTTGTTTCTTTTCCATTTCAATAGAATTTAGCTAAGTTATACCGCTTATAGCTACACTTGCTATATAGTTGTATAAAAATTACATCTAAAATGTGCTCACACTACGTAAAGCAGATAAACTGCATTATTTGTACCTTTTTGTTTGTTAGTAAGTTTAAGCTGAAACAAAAGACTGCAATGTTTTTACTCACTCTCGACTAAATCATAAGAAACATTTCGCAATCAAAAGATGGAAAGAACAGAAATGAACACTTGCTGAGCTCAACCTCATGAATCAATGGCTTTTGTTGTATAACTTGTGATGTGATTTGAGTAAGCATTGAAAATAGGTTAGCAGTGCTTCGTGCAGTAAAACAGCAAATTTTATGCGGTAACTGGATATGATTTTTTCGACCTTATCGCCGGTCTATCTGTGATCTGCTATTATACCACTGTGGACTTGCAAAATGCACTGACTTATTGTTAGTTAAACTTTAATTATACTCTCGAGGTTAGGAAGGAATTCATGAAGCCTTTTAAGCGCTTTGTGTCTATACATTAGAAATGCTTTTATTTCTTTTATAAAAATTAAATAGAAGCATTTTCTGAGCTTATTATAATATTATTATTACTTTAGTAAAGTATATTTACTACTTACTAAATGATCACTGTGTCTGTACTATTTGCTAAGTAGATGTGAAATGCATTCATTCTAAAATGTGTAGGCATTAAGAATAGTTATTGTACTTTGGCAGCTGTTTAATATCTGATTGCCCTGAAATGAAATACTTTTACAATTTGCAGAAAATGATCTGAAATCCCTGACATATTCTGCTATGTACTTATTTATTCCTGAATTAGGTTAGTTCATGAATGATTGTACACAATTTAAAAGGATAAATGCATTAAAGAATTTAGTGTTTTAATGGAAACGAAATATAATGCAATTTTAAGCTTATTTACTAACTACTTATAACTGTATTTGCTGAAAGCTGACTGAAGGGTGTATACTAAATTGCTACATGGTATTTCTAGGTAGTGCATTAAATTTTTGGTAAGTTGAGCTTTGCGATGAACAATGGGAGAATAAATTGATTCAAACCCGCAGTGTTCAATTGTGCGAACTGATTGTGTGATGTTGCGAGATCAAAACATTCTGATAGCTACATTCAACAAAACTGACATTCAGCTCTGTCATGTTAAAACATTATAAATTCATGCTCAATGGATGCATAATATGGTACTACAGGGTGTTCTGTACTGTGAAGTATTAGTAAATATAAATATGTAGTAATGAAATATATCTTAATACGAAGGAGTGATGAATTAATGAATTTTATTTGCAAATGACAAATTGTGATGTTCAATTGTTGAGTTTGAGTGTCCTATACTTTATGACATAACTGGGTCTCTGGACACAGAATATTATTATAAATGTGCTTTACCATAAAAAGCACAAGTGTCAACAGAAGATTAGCATTTGACTATCATTATGGCATTCTGTTATGTATTTTTTATACTTATTGTACACTTGCATTACGGTATGCAGGGTTGTAAACGTAAACAGTTTATATGCACTTTGCACCATTAAGAATTTGTCATCGTGAAAGACAAAAGTAGGCAGAGATTTAATATTTACAATTGAACCTTCTATTCTGCCTAAATTGGGTTCCTTTGGTTAGCATTAGCATCAGCACACCTGCACCTCGTCTCGTGTTAATCATAGAATGGAGCTTGTCATTATTTTTAACGCATTCATATTCCATAGATGAAGTGGTATGGCATGCACTTATAAATTGCAATTACTCAACACAATCATTAGTGAAAGACTAAGTAAGCAAGCAAAGCACTCAATCAACACACAATACTATCAATTGTTTCAGATCAATTGGCACCACGATTGCCATTTACTATTATGGCATGTATGCATGTATGCAGATGCAGATTGCAATTTACAGATAGATGCATAACTATCACTATTATTTAACTATTTTCACCGTCATCACTATCACCATCAATCCATCCCCTTCCCTAGGACTCAATTCATTCCAAAACTGATGTCTTTCATAAAAAATAATTAAACTCAATCGGGTTGACCTAAATTAGTGTTATCGCTAAACGTGACTCTAATGCTAAATTAACCCTCTGCCTATATTTTACAGTTTTATTAGGTGGTAGTTTTGGGCTTTCAAGCAATATAATTTTGTAATGAAAAGCAGGATCATATTGTAGTAGTACTTATATCTGTATATGTATAAATACTTATAATGTAAATTGTACAGAAGTAGTATGAGCTAATTGTCATTCATTTTCCAGGTAAAAACGTTACGAATGAAACATAAAGTTGATCACGATACTATTTAAGAATTTTTTTAAATATTTTCATGTATACATGCTTTCATGTTTGTAATTTGTATATAGAATGTTTGTTGTTACTTTGAGCTTTAATGGATTTTGATATTTTTACAGTATTTAGATTAATTAAGCATCAATGAAAATGTTGAAGTCAAGGATTGCACTATCACACAATTGCACTAAATGTGCCTAGTGCTCATATTCACTATAAATTAATTTAGCAGTCATTGAAAACATTCCTAGTATAAGCATTTAGTGCAATTTACATGTTAAATAATATGCTAATAACGAATTTTTGAAAGGTAATTGTCATTTAATGTAGGCATAGTTAAGCTACTCATCGTAAATCTGTTATATATAGCACTAATGATTTTTAAAGTGCACGAAATATGGTAATTTAAACTATAATCGTGAATATTACGTTGCCTATTAGATACATAGCTCTATTTTATTTCGGTCATTCAGTTAGCTGATGTATGAGTAAGTTTCTTGTTTTCGAGAAGGTTGTCGTCTGTTGACATGCTAAATCTCATTATCTAATGGGTTCCCTTCATTGTTGAAAAATGTTGTGGGACCTTTGATCAAAAATACATGCACCGCTTCAAGGCAAAGAAAATAATTAGGTACATAGCCAACAATGCTTTGAGTAAATATATAGAACACTTATGGCAGATCCTACTTCATATAATTATAATTAGTAGGTACCTACAGATAGTAAATATTTGTATATAGTGCACATAAGAATCATCGATATAATTAAAAAGATTAACTGATCTTCGTTACTGATCATTTGTTCTGCGATTATTGTTCTAAAGGTTAACAATTACAACTAGGGAAATGAAAATTTGATTTTTACCTTTTACCGATTATCGATACGAAATTCATGAACTTCATTTTTTATGAGAACATGTTGATGTTAAGTGGACATTTTAGTAGTCAATTATTTTCAATGCTATAATCGTATCCTAATTATTGTGATACTAAAGACTACGTAGTTGTAACTTGTAAGTGTAAGTTAACGCTCAATTATATGGTGTATCCGTATTGTAATTGTACATTATACTTGCACATCTTTTGCTTACCAATTTGGCTACCTGTAATCTGTACATTTTATATTACAAAATTATTTATTATGATATATTGTGTTATATGTATATTATACTATGGTTTATTTCTATAAAGCATCTCAATATATGCATTGAAATAAAAAAATTATTTTATTGTTACAATTAAGGGTTATTTAAACCCAATGCGACATAAAGCGCAGCCATAGCTCATTCCATGTATAAGACAGTTTCGCATATTTTGCATTATGGAATAGGCTGCTCAATGAATTTTGAAGTTGGAGGGCTCTACAAATTTTTGGATTCTTTGGCTAGAGACTGGTTTGAACAAATATTTATATTTTGACATGAAAGTCTTAAGAACCCGCAAAGAATAATATAAAGTCGATTTTTGCCGTTGCATGTGTCTGCATGTCTAATGTAAAACATCAATATTTGTTCAAACCAGCCTCTAGTCAATAGCTCAAAATAAAATTTAGGATTATCTGAATATTAACTATCAACTAAAGGTTTAAAGTAAAATATTGTCAATTAACAATGAATTCTCGTTGAAACTAAAAGCAATACCTTTTCTAATATTAAGAGCAAACTGGGAATTTTTACAGCTCAAAACAAAATTTAGGGTTATCTGATTATTAACTATCAATTAAAGGTTTAAAGTAAAATATTGGCAATCTACAATTAATTCTCGTTGAAACTAAAAGCATTACCTTTTCTAATATTAAGAGTAAAGTGGGAATTTTTACAGCCCAAAATAAAATTTATGGTTATCTATCCATTAACTATCAATTTAAGGTTTAAGGTAAAATATTGTCAATTAACAATGAATTCTCGTTGAAACTAAAAGCAATATCTTTTCTAATATTAAGAGTAAACTGGGAATTTTTACAGCTCAAAATAAAATTTAATGTTATCTATCCATTAACTATCAATTGAAGGTTTTAAGTAAAATATTATCAATTAACAATTAATTCTCGTTGAAACTAAAAGCAATACCTTTTCTAATATTAAGAGCAAACTGGGAATTTTTACAGCTCAAAATAAAATTTAGGGTTATCTGATTATTAACTATCAATTAAAGGTTTAAAGTAAAATATTGTCAATTAACAATGTATTCACTAAAAGCAATACTTTTTAGCGCGCCCAAATGTGCGAGGCTGTTTTATGTAATCGCAATGTCTGTCCGTCCGTCCGTCCGTGTGTCCTTAAACACTAACTTCGGAACGCATCGACTAAGGATGATGAAACTTGGTATACACATACATGTCCTTATGATGGCTAGGAACCCTATTGAAAATGACCAAAATCTTTCCACTAGTTCCTGAAATATGACTGCTTATTCTTTGTCTTCATTTTCATAGAAAATTGGGGTATTGAAATATAGGATGCTGCTTCCACGTTGTCTTCATTTTGATGGTCGAAATAAAATCAACGGTATTGGAAATATTTCATACCGCTTCCACTTAAACATAAATGAACAAGGTATACTATGAAATACATTTTGCTGCTTCTACCCAATGATATGGTCAATATTCATCCTAGAGTCTTACATTTGTTGGTCAATATTGATCCTATTGAGGTTCCTTTAATATAAGATAGCCAAGTTGGGTCTAAACAGGGTTCTAGTTATATTTTAAATTGGAGCACATAGTGTTGATGTCTGCTTAATATGTCAAGAAACGAATTACCTAAATAAATGCAGGTGCAGAGCAGGAGTTGAGCATTAAAGCATGTTTGCAACTTGCAATATGAATTCAACTTTACATGGTACCATGCATCTTCTTTCACACCATCGAAAGGAATTAATCCTCCCACATACATTAAGTAGTACCTTTAAAAGTTGTCTTTGAAAGCATTTTTTGCCGTCATTTTCTGCATTATAAATACATGCACACCATCTTTCTAAATCTTAATACCTGTTATATCGTTCGTACTCACCTTACATATCAATTTCTGCGGTTGTTGCATCGTTATGACATTCGTAGCAAGGACTAAGTAATCTGTGTACCTACTCTATATCTCTAACACTAAAAATAAGATGGGGTATATATAAAATCGTACGGGTATATGTAGTTGCCGTTAAAACGGACAATTGTGCAATGAAATGAATTGAAATTATTTTGGCTTGGTTGTACCTGATGAAAAGAAGAAATAACTAGTATAATTGTAAGTGGAATGGAATGGAATGGTATGTGAAGAATTACCTCCAGACCAGAGACCAGAGAAAGGTTTTAATAACCAAGCACGTACAAGGAGTCTAAAATTCATGTGAATAAAAATACTAATCGTGGTGGCTACTGAGAAAGAATCCAAAGCTAGGGCATCGACTCTAAATCTCAAATAATAAAGCAGCCTTCTCGCTTTGGAATTTTTCTTAAATTATGTGATAATGTGTTGAAGTAACTTCACTAAGAATAGTTCAAATGCAAATGTGTAGCTCTGCATCATATACTTATCAAATGAAATTATTACTACATTACAACAATCTAAAGAGACAGAAACTCCTCCAACCATCCATCCAACCCAACGATTCAAGAATCTAACTGCTGCTATATTTATATTCAAATGCATTACATACATTACAACTTTAGCCAAATCAAAAAGTCAATAAAATATGTCAGGCCACGCAACAGAACACAAATGCAACAGTTGAAAGGATTTTGCATTCGTCATTCAAATATTTGATGATTTAAAGAAAACCTGCTGGGCCAAGTGAGAGTGAAGGAAAGGAAGTTCGCATATCATTGACAAAGATGATTAAGTACATACCTACTTTAAGTTCTGTCTGATCAAACTAAAACTAACTCAACTGTGTTATGCCATGCCACAATTTGTATCTGTATATGTAGTGTAACTGTATAAGTGCAATTTTAATGCATTGACTGATTTGACTTGACTAATGCTTTATAAATATAACCTGCTAGCAGCTGCTGCCTTTTATTAAACAATATTATAACAGAGCGATGCATTCTCTCCCTTAACAGTTTCCAAAATTAGCTTCTTTTGATATCATCTGAATAAATAGCAATAAGTATGTAGTAGAGAGTAGAATTGTTAAAGAGTTGAATGTTATGTTGGCGTGTGAACATGTGCACAGTAAGAGTAAGATAGGAGATACAATGAAAATGTGTGTCGCAGAATACGCCCCAGCTATATTCATATTCGTACCACCCACCCACACTATCATATTTAGATCAGATTACCAAATATGCTGTTAATGATTTGTGAAGAGAGGAGCTTGATTCTATATTCTACCCTCCTCTAAACAAATTGCATTGCAAAAAATGACATAATAATATAATCTTTCTTTGTAGTAGTAATAGCACCGTTGCGTTGAGTTATGTACAGTAGGCAAGGCAAGGTAAGGCAAAGGCAACTCATTTCAATTTCAACTTTCAATTTATACACTAACTATTATGTATTTATATAGCTCTCTGTACAAGGTAAAAGGGTTTCAGGCTTTTATCATTATTTTTCAAATTGCTTTACTAAATTCTGGTGTAATTTCAATAATGTGTTCACAGTAGCGCTAACAAAACACTTTCAGATTTAGTACAGAACAATAACTTACTCTCGATTTCTGCAAAGCTAAAGGTGAGAAAAAAACTTGAGACTGACTGGGAGAAATATTGTCACTTAAAATACGTACAACCGCCTTATCTCTGCTTTACTTATCTTAAAAATTCCTTTATACGTAAACTAGAGTATGATCTGTGACCTTTGCAAAGTTTACGCATTCTTATGTATCCTTTGTATGTTACTATGTAACACATTATTGTTAGTGGCTAACCGAGCTAGCTCCACCACAGCCTTAATGATTTTGCCAGTTTGCCGCTAACTAATTGCATGTTCTAGATATTACGTAATTTTCACTTAAAATGACATACTTCCGTTAGCTACTACACCAGTATCTGTAGATAAGCTTTAATGCTTACTCTTTACGTAAAAATTATGACACTAAATGATTTTTAATGTCATACCTACATTGATTGTGTATGCAGAACATGAAAAGCAATTACAAATAAAACTGGCATATTGTATGTTCACGTATACACCTGGAAGGCAAAAGTAAGTGTTTGCAGTTTGTACCTTATTCGTACTGGCACTTACTTTTTTATGTGGTGGTAGGCATTAGGTACTTAGGAATTTGCATTAGATCAGATCACACATTCACATCATGGCATGGGCTGGATTTTATTATGGTGAAGAATGGATTGCGTCAGGAAAAGGCTCCAGGACAAGAAAATGTATATTCAACAAAGGCAAGGTGCCTTGAAACAATGTTTTAGCATCAATTTGTAAAAATATGGATTGATAAACTACTTACCAGTTGCTAGTTACCATTCTGATGTGACCTTAGAAGGTTAGCTTCGTGATGGAAATTTTTAAAATATTGTACTACAGTAACTCCTCCCAGCAACAATGCTCCATCGTTATTATAGCTTATGGCTCGTGATGACGTAAAATAATCTAATAATAATGCAATGTAAATATAGATATGCAGATAAGGCGTACTTAAATCCTAAATGGAAGAAGTGATGTTATAAATCTCTAATCTTGGTCAATACAAGCAGGTAAGGTTGCAATTTTGTTATTTTGGCTGCACCATGGTTTACGAAGTGCATTTGCATGAAATTAATAGCAGTTAATGTGTATTGCAATAATGTGACGTAACGTATTTAACCTATATACCCATATAGTATACAAATATATTGTAGTATTATTTCGGTTTTAGATTAGCACACTATAATTTAAAATACACACAAGTAACAAAAATGTGAACAAAGTAATAAGTGAATTTGCAACCTATTGGTAATAAAAATCGTGACCACATGTAGTACATAATATAGCGTATATCCAGAACTTGTAGGTAATTCCCATCACCCTCCAGGCTATCAAACTCTCGGTTTAATTTCTACTTACTATTTCGCATCATATAATCGTTGCAATGTTGAAAATCCTCTTCTTATACGTGGGGTTACTTTGAAAAAGGTGTTAACTGTAATAATAAGACCACGCCATTGCTGCTGCATCTATTAATAGGAAGATACTGTTTTACATTAGTATAGTTGATGATTACATAAAAATACGTCATTCCATTTGCCTTCAAAGTATGATACAATGCAATGTGTTTAAGTAAATGTGGGCATTAAGTCGACGCACGTCACTAGCTGTCAAAGTAATAAATATTTCTAATGTCTAAATGTTTTGAGGGGAAATCCTTACCCGATACTCTGCAATGCAAATTAGGACAGACTACACTATTGCACTTAAGTACCAACGTTGCCAAGAACCACTCAAAAACCAAGAAAATAAAGTACTGCATCCCCACGCACATAAATATTTGTATACATAATTTATACTAATTGTTGTATTTGCGTATCTAATATCTAATAATAGTGCGGGATCCCCCGCCCCAGACACAGGCACTTCGTGATTTATTATCATATTTAAATATATTGATTTGATTGCCTACCTATATTTCTCTAATTTAAGTTTCACAAATATTTTAAAATATGTTAACATTAAGTACATTGAAAATGGGTAGGAGTATTGAAGATTGTATGTAAAGACATAACTATGTATCAACTTACGGGTATTAGGCTTACATATTACAATTACATGTTTAATTGCAATTTTTACGATTTAAATATCTCTTATCAAAATTTGGTAGGTAGGATTTGTTACTAGTAAACTGGAAGCTTGTAGGTAAAGAACTTACAGGCAAACGGGAAGCGAGTGATGAGTATGGTTCGTGAGAGTATTTATCGGGTACGCATAAGATGCTAATGATAATTACTTATTACGTAATTCACACTTCTCAGAAAGCTCCTTTGGCATTTTTATTTCTCATTTGTTTGTTTGCATAATAAGTAGATAGGTACTACTTACAAACAAACCTATTAAGTACTACCAAGCCACTATAGTTGTACACATAAATAATTAAGAAGGTAAACAGCAAATATGCACTATGCTTTAATTTATTATCGAATGTTATCTGACACTCAATTACGTCATAATACTTTTACTGACTCATAACTCACCACTTCTTCTTGTAAGACTTGGGTAAATAAATGAGAAGATTGATGTTTGAGTAACTATACATATATAGGTACATTAGTACTACATAAGTAAGATACGTATTTAGAACTGTATAATTTCCAAGTGTATGAAGTTGCTCTTTGCGACTTCCAACTTATTTTTGCAAAAATTATATTCTAAGGAACAAGAACAAGTCTTGGTGCAAGTTAAGGATCATCACTATCACGATATTATGCTTTGTGATGAATCATGTTTCATGATTATTTGCACAATTGTAGGATTTTCCTCCGTAGCAAGGCTAGAACTAAGACAATGCTATAAAAATGTGAAAAAGACATGGATTATCACTTTAATTCGCTCTCAATTTGCCAGAGTTACGTAAATACGTCGTGATTTACATCATGCATTAAGGGAAGAGTAACTATAGTCAATCAAAAGTTAAATAGAAGCCTTGAGATTTCGAGATGATTATTTTAACCCGTCCGAAATTGACTTTGTTTCAGTTTTTTATATTTACTAACAAGATAACAAGACACAGCTCGCATATAACAGGCGCGTCAGATCTTCTTGTTATAACTCTTTTAACTTTATTATAGTTATTTAAATCTAAAGCAACTTATACAATATACGCTTGCAAAGAGGGCAATTATAATTGTAAATTTTTTATTTATTTGCACAATTGAGAATTCTTAACTTATCATAAAATGGTTTAGCTATCAGTAAATACCATAATCATCGAATCATTTGTTGTCTCTTAGATTTATTACATTAAACACTATTAGATAGGTTAAGGATTACGGAACCTATTCTTATAAGTGTTTTGTGTTGAGAAGCAGCCTGTGTATGTTTTTGTGCTCATTTGTGATTCATATGAATTTTACTTAAGCACGTATGGGAAAAAGCATAGCGTAGATTTAACCATATAATTTTTTAAATTTTAAAATGCCAGTGGCTTGTACAGTGCTTACGTAATATGGAGGAGGGCATAAATAAATGTTCAATAAAAGTTCTTTGATAAACAGCGGAGCATATTCTTCCTTTGAACAATTTATACCTTTATACCACATATTTCTCGTATGTAGTACAATAATTTTCCAGCCCGCTGTGATAATTAAAGTAATATATCGTAGGTAATTAATTGATCAGCAGTAAGTGACAAAGAGCATAATTATAATTCTCAAGAAATGAGATACTTACAACCTACTGTAAGACAGTATATGCACGTGTGTTCTAGCAATATTCTAGAAACAAAAAATTATTGTTGTTGTTAAGACTGTAAGTAGAAGGTATATAGGGGACAAATTAAAAATTCTTATTCTCAAGACAGCAGAATTGATAGTGATAGTATAATACATACACCATGCTATGGATATAGGTAAGAAGAAATAATTAATAAAACCAAGCAAGGACTAAAGTGCAATGTATTGGATGTTGTTTTTGTTTTCATACCGCTGCAGTAGCAGTAACATCGCAAAACGATTAATAATATCTTAATAAACAATTCTCAAGTCTCCTTCGCTATTAATGCAAAGAAACACAAACAAAACCTTTGTACCTAGCATATCGCCATAATTATATTTAGCACGTGTCAAAGCACTATCCATGCCCCTACACAATGTTCCTGGAATAATCGTATTCTGTTGTCTTAAACAATTAGAAGCATCGCAAATAATTTTTATGTAACAGATTTCAAAAATGCAACTTCTCAGAACAGAACTGGAAAAACACAAACATCCATTTATTTCGCATGTTTGCAGTCAAAGCCAGGTCTTCTCTAGTGTTTTCCAAGATTTACGATCTTGATCTGAAGTTCAAGGTTTCATTTTTTTGACATATTGTTGTTGCAGTTTAGATTCAATAATCAAGGAGGAAATAATATAAAGAGTACCTAGTTAAATAACAGCTTATATGTTTATTTTTAGTGCTTTAGCTGATACATTATGTGTTTGGATTGGCATAATTATCGAAGTTGTAATTTGGTTTTAATATAAAATGCACTCAACAACTCTATTTATTCCGCCAAAAATTAGAGGAAATTTTTAAAACACTAACAATAAGAGCTACTAGTGGTAGTGGTAGACGAGGTGTGAAGAACATTGCTGCCTCGCCCTTTTATTACTGATCGTCAGCTCAGGAGGAGTTGGTTCTGGCTTGGACTCCAGAATTCATTACTTTTCTTGAGACACAACTTACTTTTTGTTTTACCTATGAAATTTAACATTTTTCCTTGTAGTAACATATAATTACAATTATTAAGATGTTCATTTTTGGTTGATTTTAAATTACCACTTACAATAATGATCAACCTATCAGTTTCTGTGTTACAACAAATATACTTATAAATTAGGCAAACGAGGTATTTTCCACCACTGCACTGGTACGCATTACATTTGCTAAACCCTTACTGACAATAAACATTGTCTATACAAGTTAATTATTGAAGTTCACCATGTTGTTTCCTTTACATTTGCACTTTATTAACACTAAAATAGCGTTGAACATGAATTGTAGGTTTGCCAGTTAAGTAAAATCTACTAGATAGACAATTAAAGCTGTTTGCAAATTGCAAGGGTTCACCATAAATGATCATGCTTAGCACTTTAACATTGAAAGCATATTAAGTCTGCATGATAAAATGGATACACGCTTATTTTAGGCTGTATTTTCATTGTTTTAGCTTAGCATTCTCATTCTCTAGAATAATGGCAAAATTTTAAAGGTTTTCATATAAGATGATATGCAGTGGGAGTTGATATATTATGCATATTGCAATAATAGTAGTGCTTATTGCCAATAAACGCTCTTTTATTGAGTTTTTGAAAAAGTAACTAAGTAAGTAGTTAGTTTTCATAAGAGAATTACGTTGTTTACTGACGATGAGCACTAGAAATGCACTGGAAATTAATTAAAATGCAATGATTCAGACTTTGTTTAATGGAGCTGTTTCGTGAAAAGAGTTTGGCAGGTTGCTGTGTGGTTGTAGTGATAAATTATGATACAAAAAATGTTTTAGTGATATATGTAGTACTATGTTTACATTAATTGAAATATGAACGTAGATATAGGTAGGTAAGGTATTTCTAAAGATAATTCGCTTTTGTGAATAAGACAATAAATATACCTATAACCTACTTAGGTGGAATAGGAATATACAAAGCAAAAAATAATATAGTCAGTAATGATATGGGCATTATTGCCCGGCTAGCTCCTTTTATGTCAATTATTTATAAGCGCTCATTTTACGATTATGTATTGTAATAGGATTTTATGCGTCTCACGTTCCTGATGAACTCTTTATGATCGTTTCAGTTTATTGCTGCCAACAGCACAAGCGTGCGTGTGTTGTTGCTTAAACTAGCCTAGAGGTTATAATGCTATTATTGTTCTATGCATACTTAAGTGAATAATTAATGGACAAGTTGTGCTTATGTTAATGCGTACTTTTGTTTATGTATTTATTTATGTTTACGTGAGAAATGAAGTTGAATTGAATGCATTCGAAACATTTTTGGAATATGTTAATGACATTTGTACACTTGTGTGTAGAAATAACAAGTTTATTTCCAATTTACAAGAAAATGTTTGCCTTTCTATTGTAAGCATATTTACTTACATGTATAAACATAACAAAAACACAACCTAGAACTTTATTCTGTCACAAATGCTTGCAATTCATACAAATGTGGCCAAGATTACAATGATTTAAGGGAAAACGCAAGTCTGAAACGAAATGTACTGGTTAGCTAGTATTATGCAATCCCAAAGCATATTTATTTAGTTAACCTTAGCCACAGGAGTACAAATGGCGATACCTTTTGCACTATAAGGTGTTAAAAATCACATCTGAATTAAAGCAGGAGGCTCGGCTATTTTTATTCTATTATTTTATTACATCAGTAGATGAACTGCAACTGATTGTATCAAAATTCCAACGAAAGAAAGAGATTGAGTATCGAGAGTGTGATCTGTATCAGATCTTAACGCTTCGAGAATCGATTAAATAGCTGACCTAATAGAAACTTCTTTTTGCGAAAGCACTGCTGCAATTATTCTAGTTCTTAATTGACAATCTCGACGAGCTAATCTAATGCGAAATCCACAGACTGACCACTCGATCCACTCAGCTTACAAATTGTATAGTCATTGTCAGCCCAGCCAGACAGAGCAGACACGTGAAATCCAAATCATTTTCATTAGTTAAAGTTATGACGATGATTATGGTACAAGTTGAACTGAATCTAATATAAGATCTGCATTCACAAAGAAAAGGAATGCGTTGTATTGTTATGGATTGAGTTGAAAGAATGCTATTGCATTGCAAAAATAAAAAAATGAAGAACAATCTTGCATACCTAGTTATTTAAGGTCTGCTACTTATATTTGAAAGGTTAGTTATTTTAATAATGCGTATAACACTACTCCCTATGCTAAATACAAACATAAACTATAAACTACACCTAAAAATTATTTATTAGAGACACAGCCACTAAAGATTGAGAAAATAAAACTATGATGTGAAAGGATGTTATGTAATAGAATCTTGAATCTACATACTTAGTATTTGGTTTATATTCACGATTAATTTTGGCTTAGTTTAGTTAGCACAGATATCTGCTAATAAATCTATTGAACTGAACTAGACTGGCTTGTATTGCAATTCTATTTCTAATTCAACCTTCCTTTGTCTACTGTGAAAGGTTTTGTTCCTTTCTTCCACGTCCTGTCCGTGTTGTTCTCCTTTGATTTTGGTTCCTGTCCTGTTCAGAGATCTGAACTGTTCATTATTTTGCTTAGGCAATCTCAATCAGTTCAACTTCAACTTCAACATAAACGTATATTACACATCCACTCGAGTCGAGTCGAATCTTGTCGTGTAAACGCAATATGTAATGTAATAATCGGACACTTTATTAGTTAGCTTCCATACATACCTAACTATATAGAGCAGATCTATGCAGAATGTCCTATAGCTCAAGTTCTCAAGGCACGCCCATGCATTTAAGTAGTAAGCGTAACAGATTTCATGTAACTATTGCAAAGACGAAACGAAATCAAGTCTTGTTTTCGTAGTAAGAATAAATCTACTTTTAATTATGATCACATTTCTTTCAATTAGGTTGATCAGTTTCGTCAGATACACTTTTCAATGTAAATAGGTTCTTAAGTGTCAAGAGTAGCTGTTATGTAATGCGTCTACAAAAAACAAGTACCAATGGAACACTCGTAGTTTCATAGGTACCATAGACATACAGCGCACTTTTTTTGCTTTGGACTTTGTAGCAAGTACGCTTCATTACCATCTATAAATACATATTCCTACAATTTATATGGTAAAGTTATTAATTATCAAATGGGTTTTAGTTTACTTTGCAATAATTGAAAATATTCAGTATCATAAAAGACCACTTGCACTTGTAGCTTGCATTGATTACCTAAGTTATTTTTTTCAATTTTTGCAAGCATTCCACAGGATTGTTAAAGGAATTATTATTTACATCTGTCACGTACTTCGTTATCGTCAGGTAGAAACTATAAATCATAATAAATCCAAATGTCCATTAGCTAAGAACAGATCTTCAATTAATATTGAATTAAACCTGAACTCAATTGTAAATCCTCAAGGACGAGACTCAAGATGTAGTACAGTAGATTATGTCGCAGTGTCAGTGTGCCAAAGATAAAATATATTATTATAAGAGCTATGATGTAGTAACGACTAACGAGTCTGAGTCTCTTGCCAAGTAAGTAGAAAAGTGAATTGTCTATGTGTATGTAGTACCTGTACCGTTTAGCATTACATAAATGCATACAAAAATATGTACATTCATCAGCAGTATATACGCATGATAATGAGCACTTAACATTATAGTTCACTAATCGTAAATGCTTACTTACAATTACAATAATAGTGCAACGAAACAAACTACAGTGCAGTTAGTTGAATGGAGGCTTCGAAAAGCATGTATGTTATTATAAGAAATTATTTTGTGCTGTGATCTTGAGTTTTTCTACGCTTCGACTATTTCTTACAGATGGATAAATGCATATCTTTGTATTAATTTTAATTGTTACCACATTCATCAGCATGTTTGACACACATAAGCGGATGGGGATCCTAGTTTCTTCTTGTTAAACATTAAGGTGTAAACGCTAAAGTCCTTCGATCCTTGCTAACTAGTATAACTCCTGTTTAATTAATAGTTTCAGGCAGAAACAGCATAATATTCTTGTTAACAAGGTAATTTTAGATTTGTTCAATTATAATTTAAAGGATGTACTCTTGCAGATCAAACATTTTAGTCGTATATTATTGTAAGAGCTCAATTCTTTGAACGTTGCGTGTCTGACAATCGATGGTAGCAGGTTTAATAACAATATATCCAGCAATTAGTACTATACAATTAATTATAAAGTGAAACAAATCAATGAAATAAATTACGAAGGCTAATAGTTGCATGTGGCAGTATAATTTGGCACATACAAGCCTAAAACTGTTGTAGTAATTACTAAAAATGGAATAAAATTGATGTATATATAGGATATATGCTGTGATTTATGGAAGTTTGAAGTTGCGTATTGCGTAGCCTGAGGTGTAAAAAATATTCATATGAAGCATACCTTATGTAATACAAGCAAACGGTATGCAAATGATAGCTATATTGATACATATGCAATAATTAATACTTTGCTAATTACAATAAATTAATGAAATATTTTCCATAATTAATAATGAATGAGCTAATTTATTAGAAAAACCAAAATGAATACGGATTGCAATAAAGTGGAAAGCGCTGATCTGAATTTATTTTATGAAATAATAAATTCGCAATTTATTGTAACATAATATTTGGCGCAAATCTATTAAATTAATAATATTTTTCATTATTATGCAAACCACTTGCTTTCAGACTTGATAACAACAACGTTGTAAATACTACAAGGAAGATAACCCTTGTTTACCAACTTTGTTACTATTTTTATATTTTACTGCTTTACAAAAAGGGACTACGTGATTAATTAATTACGTAGGTAATAATCATCATCCAAATATCTATATACTATCCTTGATGTAGGTTACTGAAACATTGTTTATATGACATAGGAAGTTATATAAAGCAAAAGTGTAATTTAATTTACGAAACACAAATTGTTGTTTCGGTAAAATCTACTCTGGTATAGTTGAGTCAATTTTAGTTCTTTATTTTTGTACTAAGGGTAGCATTCAATTAAATTAGGTTAGGTATTCAGGCCAATAAAAGTAATTTTGCTACCTTAATTTCTAATTGCAACTGTAATCCAGACCAGAATAATAATTTAATTAAGATTAGCATTCAAGGCTTGGAATCCAGAAGTAATATTGATGGAAATAACTAGCACAATTTTCAACTTATGTAGTACATTTAGAACAGCATTAATAAAAGAAGAATAGCTTTGATTGGTCCAAAGATAGAACAAGTTACCTTCTCCCTAGAAAATGCAAAGCAGTAAATTTTTTCCTCTCCGTGTTTTTACGCATGTACTGTACTGAATTGCATGTTGTGAGTATCATCGTCAGTTTAACAACTTTTGCATCCTGTTTTTCCTTAAGTGAGTAGCTATGTTTTTGTATACACGAGGGTGTTCCGATTACAATCTAGATTTTTTCACAGTGCACTAGAATTTTACATATCTAATTGTAAGTAAGCTCTGCCCATAGCACCATAAAGTGTTTAAGGGAAATAAGTTTATCACACACATCACAACAGGGCATATATATGTTCCTGATTGCTTGCGAAGTGTACTTACATGTAGTAGGTAGCAATTGGATTTAAAAAAAAATCTTCCTCGTTCATTTTCAAGTTACTATTTTGCATTTTATTTATATGGATGAACTTTCAAAAAAAGAATTCCTGTTTGTTTACTTTGGCTTTAGCACATATAATACAAAGTTGCAAATAAATGAAGATGAACTAAATTGTTAATTTGCAGTACATAAGTAAATCAGGAACAAGAAATGGATCCAATTATGTCTTACCTACTTGTTAACAAGTACATCTTCTTTCGTATTGTCAGATCATTTAGTGCTCGTGAAGCTATTTACATACAATATTTATATAGGTTAACTAATTAAACGACAAAAGCAAATCAAGTATAGTCTGTATTGAATAATATTAAAGAAGTCACGGTTAAATGGGTTTGTTAAATAAAACTTGAAGAATGAAAATGAAACCATGTCTCAATAATCTCAATCTCAACGGTAGACATTTTAGCTAACGATAAACATACTTACTTATACTTAGCAAGAATGCAATCTAAGCTCTGATGATGTAACTCAATTTGACATTTTAATATTACATTGCAGAAAAAGAATGCTGCTGCTGATAATAGCGGAAATAATTTGATTGTGGTAAGATTATCAAATCTGTGAAACTTAAAGTGTGTTACATAAGCCAAACCTACACTTATATACAAATTTGTATTATACCTAAGTATAATATTACTTTAGCAAAATATATAGGCACAACTTTAGGAATAGAATTTATCTTAGTATTATGCTATTACTGTGCAGTACCTACCACCTTACCTTATGCTATTATCTCAATGATTGTCTATGCAGATTACAGATTACAGATAGTCAACCAATTCAGTAACATTTGATTACGTAACTTTCCAAAACAGTAGTGCCTTAGCTTGGCAAGTCGCATCACATCACATCACATCCCAATTCCTAATGCAAAATATACATACACACTTACAAATACCTAAGCAAAAAGATCATCTTCTTCACCATTAATTCGAGACAGACGAATGCAATGCAATACTATTAAATAAACGTGATCCACTAAAACATAAAATATCAGACTACATACATACATAACATAACATGTCGCTGGCATAGCAAAACAAGCGCGTTTTGTGTCAAATCAAAAGGATTAATCGAGCGATACGGATACAAAGGTGCTCTCTTACTTCACCCATCCTCTCTAATGCATGTAATCAAAGGCGAAGATGATAGTCATGAATAACACATGCAATCTCAATCTCTGATTCTATGTTATCTTATTTTGTGTTGTTGTGTTGTTAGTTATGTCATCTTGTGTTATCTTACTCAGAATGAGATGCAGCAAATTCAATAAACCTCAACAATGATTGGCAAGAATGGACTGTAAAATCAATTCTATTCCTCAAAGATCTTCTGTTCCCATTTAGAAACATGAATTACATTATATTATACCTTATCTATCTAACTAACATGCACATACAATGTACCATACAATTAAGTATGAAGTAAAAATAAAAACCTTCCTGTAATCTTTGGTAGTACCTTATACCTTTGCAGCATACCTAAATAATCAAATGAAAATGAATCCTTAATGGAAAACCATAGAGAAACATGTAATTCGATCAATTTCAATTTGTGCTTATTGCGTGCAGCAGGCTGTTGGTAATAATAATCCATTGTTGCAATGCAATGCAAGTGCATTAAATTAAATGCAAACCAAATCAGGCTGTTCTAAATATTATGGGAAAGACACATACGTAATGTAATGATAGGCTAATCTACATGGAAATTGTATTGTGTACCTGAATACATAAGAAGAATTCATGTTCGTACAAATGTGTACCTAAGAAAAGTCAAGTCAAGTCAAGACGCGCTATAAAACCATATTATATCTATGAATATAATTAATAGTACTAGGAATAGTTAAATAACCCAAACGAGAATAAGTCTACAGCACAGAAATCTTTAGCTAAATAGTAAAAAGACGTAGGTTAGGTTACAGGTAGCTTATAATGCAGTATGCAATGCTGTATGTACCTTTATGTAGTTTAGTTAGCAAAGTACAATTATATTTATGAAAGGAGACACAGGCAGTCATGTAATAAAACGCTGAAAGAACACGGCAAGAGAAAGTGTTGTTGTCCAATTACTGCACTTGCCTTTTCGTTATTCAATCCCTTATATTGTACTAGGCAAGTATTACATTCATTTCATTCTACTGTAATGTATTGTATTTATTCAATGGTAATAATGTGATCATAGGATTTAACTTGACTTACTGTTACAATTTATATCTATTCAGTATCACTATGTATATTATTATGTTACACCGCATTACATTACACTTGTTACATTACATTACATTACATTACTTATGTGTTATGTCTATAGCTACTCTACATCCTAATCTACTATATACATACCTTACTATACTAAATAGATATCAACGATCTATTTTTCAATTAACAATCTATTGTATACAGAACGTATTACGTATTAAGTACTATAGTACGTGTAAAGATTTGATTAATTATAACCTAATGCAACTAACTATGATCATGATCTGCAGTTTGTAATAGCAATAATGCTACTCTAGATATTATTGTTAACACAATACCTACATATACTAAGTACTTTACTTACAATAAAGGAGATACGTACAACAAACAAATACAATTTTTACAATTAATGTTGTGTCTTGATTACTTATTATACTATATTACATAGTTTCGGTTTACTTGCTACAATTACAGATATCCTTATGCTTAGGTATATACAATAGTATCGGTAGTTGTAAATTGTATAGTAAATGTAGTAATACTTACAGCTCAAGTCAAAATTATAACTATCTCCTATAGTACAATTATTCAAAAGAAATTATATTAAATTATTACATGGAAATACATGAACTTACATTAATATTTACAATTATGTACATTTTGCATTGTTACCTACAAGCGTAGTATGCATTAAACATTAATTTATGTAGTACGCAGCTACTGGATTGGAAAAAACATGTCTTATGGTTCCTATAAGTGTATACCTAACGTATCTGGCCTGGCATTAGGCGAGCAGAGATAAACTTGAAAGATGTTTTTATTTTTATCTTAGTTTACAGTACGTTATTAATGATGTTATTACCACATACATGCAAACACACAAAAAGATACTTAATAAACTAGCAGCATACAGACTACAGACATTCATTCCTTTTTGCAAGGCAAGGTACACTTACAACTTGCAAGACAACAATAACAAATGATAATTAGATTTTCGGTTGTCATTCACTAATACAATATCACTCATTACAGAGAAACATTTTACTGTACTTAACGTTAGGTAGACAGCAATGCAATGCATCTTTATTTTCGTGTAATAAATAACTGGTACCTGTATTGTATGTAATAATAGTAGGTGAGTGAGTTGATTAGCAATAATTCAAATTCAAGCAGGGTACTTTAGTGCATAGGTATACTGACTGAGACGCAAAATTATTTTTTTAAATTCCGTAAGGACTACCACCTTATTAAGAATGTATTGTAAATTGTGAGTAATAATTCTTTGCGCTTTTTACAGCAGGATTTTTAGTACTATCTGTGTTTGCTTAATGATATACTTTTACACAGACGTTGTTATTGACTGTGCAATGTGCAAATGCCAGCAGAATCTTTATGACAATGTTTCGAATCCTCATACTTATATATATTTTACGCACGTTGTTTATGGCCATGCCATTAATTTGTTGCAATCTTTATCATCAATGTTAAGAAATATTATTTACTACCCTACAATTGTATCTGTGTGCTACTATAGGTAGTATCAGTTAGTATCTGTCGAAATGGCATTCATGGCTTGCACATATGTAAATAATTTCTGTCATATTAGTATTGGAGTTGTCTATGTAAGTATTCTATTGCTTTTTATTTATCTCTAATATGTAAGTTTATTATAGCGAGAGCATTTTGTTTTTATGAATTTTGGAGCGAGAAGTACACATCCATAAAAATATTGTTCGATTAATAGTGTGAACAATATTGTTTAACTGCTAAAGCATTCAGCGACTATTGTAAATTTCCAATGGTAAGTAAGTGCAAAATTTGTTAAAGTTATTAGCTAATTACCCAAATTATACATTAGTCAATCTGTTTCGTATCTGTACTGTAAACGGAGTAAGTAACAATTATAATAAACACAACTAATTTTCTACTATTTTACAAAACTTTGGCACAAATGAATTTTCGAGCAAATGTCTTGATTGCAAACATTTCTGTCTCGCTTTAAGTAATTAATTGCTAGATTACATAATAGTGTTACGACTAAATATCTTTAATTGCCTAATTATTTAGATATTTACATGAATACCCATGAATACGAGAAGAGATTCTCTATTATACAATAGTACAAGTAAATTGTAGCAATAAAAATGATTGAATTGAAAATCATGAGTTGTACATGTGTATGTAGTTTGGCTTATTAATTACAAGAAGTTAATTACTGACGGAGAATTAATTAACTTTAGTGAATAAAATTTCTTCTATACATGTTATGACACAATATTGGAACATTAATAAAACTCACGAAGTATAGAAGTGCCTACTTATAACTAAAACACAAAAAAGTAAATTTTTCTTCCATTCTGGTGTCTGTATTTGTGTTTTAGTTTTAATAGTAGTAAGGGTGTAGGTGTGCATGCCATAAATTAACAAAATGGTGATTGATCCATTTGGCCACATAAAAATTACCTACACTTGCACACCGGAAGGATGCCATCACAGACTCTTAAAGGTAACCCATATCCAATGCATTGTAGAGGGCCGCTGCATCTGAATGACTTGAGATCCGCCAGAACGGAAAGTTCATCTAAAATTAACAAAGAAATAATTTTTATTAACTAACTGCTTGTAATTCGTAGAATTTTGCATTTTTTCACTATTAAGTAAAAGCAGTAGAAGCATTTTACATTGCATTACTTAAGTACTCCTGTGTAGTAAATATAACAAGAGCTTTAATGTACCGCTATAAGATAGTGATAAGAATAAGCAAGCTCTGCAACATAGAATTGAATGTCACAATCATACACAAACACTTAACCTCAAATTATGTCCTCATAGCACTTCCTTGTGCATTATATGTCTCATACATATAAATAACATTAGTACGAAGATATGTGGGTACCTCTGCTCTGTATTATCATATCAATTAGCACTTGGCAACCTTATGCATGGGATAAAATGCAGGTAAATATTATAATCATTTAGGTCATTGCCTGGCTTGGCTTGGCTTGGCTTGGCCTGGCCTGTAGTCTAGTCGTGAAAGAGAAATATTTAAACTTACGTTAGCACATGGCATAGACATAAACAGGTACAATATCTGCCCACATAACGTAAATGTAATGTACAGATATTTACTATAAAAAACTCAGTGGGCAATTCAGTCAGTTCATAGTTCACTTGACTGTTGAATAAATGGATCATTGGGAAAGACAGAAATTGAACATAACTTGATATCTTGTATACTTGTACCGGGGGTACCACCGCAATGATTCAACATTCACTAACTATTACCTAATCTGTAGCAAAACAGAATGTCTGATCTTTAGCAACTCGTGATAGTGTATGACAACTATGGATGAATAATGTAACACTACATTCCTTGACTATTACATACATAAACTGCCAACTGCCAATCTGTCTGTACTCAATAAAACTATAAGTAGAATTGGAAATCATTTATCTTCATTACGTTACTGCCGCCAGTATCTGCGCTCGTATTTTTATTCGAAATGCAAACTGAATACATACATACATTACCCAAACCCACGATAATTACTTACGCAAAATAAATACCATCATAATATATGAAATGCTATGTATCTATATAAATGATTAAACTTACAATATATGAAATTAGGGCACCACACAACAAGCCCATTATAATTTGTTTAACCTTTAATCTATCAAAGCTGCCACAATTTTAGCAGAAGTACTTTTATTTGTAGATATGGTAAATCAATTCTTTAAATAATACTTTGAACTTAGATAACGAGGGTATGTAGTTTGGGGATCAAAATTTTGTCTTTCTGTCTACAATAAAATTGGCTAAAAGCATTTGAAAACAAAATGATACGTGAAAGTATAACCTGCTAATACTAAGTTACTATAAATAGTAAATAATTACAGAAATCCTTAATTTAGCGTTTAGTTAGTTAATTTAGTAAAGTTTAGTATTTAGCTACCTTCATATTTCAAGTCAAACTTAATCAAAAAAAGGTTGTGATTACATAATACATACACAATTAATTACCTGTAAAAAATGAAGAGCTATATGACCTAAACTTAAACTAGATAAGAATAATATTTATCAAGACAATTTTCATGAGCAAGTTTAAGAAGCCACATTCCCTGTAATACCTTTATAATCAGATATTATGAGTTTATGTATAGTACATTGGTAGTATTTACGTACATATATTATATCATCCATAGTTAATATCGCATAGAAAGCAAACATATAGTCAGTAGACAGCGTGAAATAGATATTTATTTTAAACAAAGGTAGTTACACAACAGAACTCGTGGAAAAGAAGAAGCATAACAGAACAAAATGTAAGTTTAACAGTCCCAAATGTATATTATATTAGGCAAGATTGATAAGCAGCACGTGGCTATGAAAATCAAAGGTGACCATGCTAATGTAAAAATTTACATAACACTCTGAAGAAGATTTTTTGTATACTTTCAAACAAAGGAACAGACAGGCCAGAATAATAAATGAGACTAAAGAGATTACATTATATGTAATATATAAGTGTGTAGTAGTTATACTCTTATTATTATTTAGTGATATATGTGGCACGAGAGAGCTAATGTTTTAAAGCACTAATAGACAAAAGAAGATGAGAAGGAGAGTGGAAGTATGTAGAATGAGTAAAAAATGTTGTTTGATGGGCCCGGGTGCCATTGAACTCTGCAGATCAAAGAAAATTCTTTACATTGAATCTTATCTTATGATGAGATTAGTTAAAAGTAAGCGTGCTTTGTAAATATCAGTATATTATAAGTATAATACTCATATAATATTATGCAGATAGGTTAAAATGCATTGAAAGCATTGGATTTTGTATACCAAGGTATTTACTTACATTGTTTTCTACACGCAGTATGTTTATATCTAGTGTTATTTAATAGGCCGATCTAAATGGAAATGGAATGTAAAATACTTATAATTAACCTTTAACGTAAACTTTAATGCGGTATGCCATGTACTTTATTACCACAATTACAAAATAGAGGTAAGCAGTAATTATCAAAAAGTAATTTAATTGTACAACATTATTTTTAGTTAAACAAGAGAATTTCAGATACTTAAATATCCATTTGTACATGAGCGAGTGCATTATAATATATATAAAATAAACACATGTATATACAAGCAAAGCCAGTCTGAAAAGGAGAAACATTATTTTTGCAATACCATGAATATAGTTAATAATAATTTCGATTTTAATACTCACCATGCAAAGCATTCTATACTTTTATCAATTAATAAATCACAATGACGCACTTCTGTTCAAATAAGCGAAGCCTTATTTGTATTTGTCTAGAAGTGAAATAGATTTTACAAAGAACAAAACCAAAACCCTTGCCAATTACTCAAGTGTAAAAGATTTATTGTATATTAGATATCTATTATACTTAAAAGTATCTAAAATCTATTTAGTTAGGTAAGTAAACAATGTGCATGTTGTAATGCTATAATGGATAGACACTTAAAGTCAAAAGATGAATCCACATTACAGGTTCATTTGTGTTCTTAACCTACTACAATGTAGAAATGTGGAAGATCTAAAGACTCATTATTGTCAGACAGGTAAATAGTTTGCTATCATTCTTAAGCCCATATATAAAAGAAGTAAATATGTTTGGAATGTACTGCAGCGTGATAAGTAAATGATGCATTAATAGAAATCAGTGTAAAGTAGGTATGCATACATAAGAAATATATCTAATTTAGTATTTAGTAGGGGTTACGAGAACAAGGGAAATTCGCATAAACTATCCATCCTTGCAACAACTGTCTGTTACTCAACAAGAAGATAAGCTAAATTGCTAAATTGTTTACAATATATACGGAATATATACATATTAAATACAGAAATACAATTGTAGCCATTACAAGTAAGTCGGTTGCGTTCTGAACAAGAAATGTTAAATATTGGAATCAACATGGAAAACTACAAAACTAGATCTGCTATTGGTATCGGTATCATGTGTATATATATTATAGTGCAGTTAAAAATGCTTATTATGACTTAATGACCTGTAATGAGATCTAAAATGATTAGTGTAACGAATACTATATAAATGATTCATTGTTCATTGCATTTGGGTTTTTGAGAATTTTTTTGAGTAAAAAATAAAATAAAATAGATTGGCTGAGTAAAGTGCTAATACGTATTTATGTTTGTGAGAATATTCATCAGAGTAATAGCAAAAAGTATAGGTATATATCCTTAATTGTTGTATTGGTTTAATAAATTCGATGTGGTATATTTTGTATAAAGACAATTCATATTCACAGTCACTTCATATTCACTTCCACCTACTAACAATGCCTATGCTACCTTAATTTCAATTTCAACCTCCAGAATATTAAACAAAGTCCTTTGAAAGATGTTTTAAATGTTTAAATATGTGTATATGTATCTAAAAGCCATTAAATTTCATTCAAGCTGAACGAATCAAGTTTTAGTACTTACTTCATACCTTGCTTGTAGTTTGTAATACAAAAAGGTCGTCATAAAAACATTTAAAGAAAGCCATGATTAAAGCGTACAATCGATGCATAACTAATCCAATGTGTACCAACAGTTCACCACACTATGCTATCCAAACTGAGCTCGAGTACTATTTAAGTATGTATGTAGTAATAATATAGAATAGTAGGTAGGAATTCATATAGCCATTATAGCAACGTTATCTAAATCGTTTTAAATTTTTCATAAGCTAAGTTAAATTCTATCGTTTCATTTATTTCTCTTTTATCTGTTGCACTATTAACTTAGATTTCATCGCTAAACCTAATATCAAACCAGCGCTCCTTTTCCTTTGAAAACTAGAACTCTGCTGGTATTTAATAGAAAACTATACGTTCTGTTCTAGTTCCAATGCATAATATTCTCCAACTCCAACTGAGCTTAGTGATTATGTATTAGTGTTATCTTAATCTTGTTCTCTGCTTGTATCAAATATAGCAAATCAGCAGATATTAGATAACAAAACAAATCTTGCACGATGTTAGCTTTATTTTAAATCGACGTGGTCTGTGCAAGAACTAGAGCTAGAAGTTGAATACATTAGTTAACATTACCATAATATATTATATTGACGTGGGCTAGATAAACAAATCTAAAGACAATTCTCTAGCACACGATCAGCATCTGACTTTACAAAGATTAAAACAGTTTAGAACTTATACTTTATATATAGCAGACCATTGCTTCACTTAACATTTCGTGTTGTTAAACCATAATCGTGAACTTGCACGGATGTTAACAAAGTAAAAGTTGCTAGACTATGTAATACATTAACGTGAACTAACAATCTAAACTAAACTTGTAATACGGAAATAATTGAAATCTACATAATAGTCTCACTATGTCAAGTAAATAAATAATTTTACATTATTTACATAGGCACATGTTGCTAACCTGCATTTGCATGTGTAACTAAAAATGCAAATAACAACAAGAACAAGCGGAAATAGGTTAAAATCTAATTTAATTAACTACTGTCAGTAAAAGGCAATCCGTGTGATTGATAAGCAATCTAATTTTACATTAAAGTTTGCCTAGCGAACTACAATTATCTGTTTATTAAAAATGTGCCTAACTATTATTGAATTAAAAATGCCAAAACCATATCCGTAGGTTGTAGGCATTATATAATGCTTCGCTTATACATAACTACACAGTTCTATATACTTATGTAGCTGTCAATTTTATTCATTTTACATTTTTTGCTAATTTTCTCGTAATTAATCCAATCGAACCTACTTTACTTTATTGCCAACACAGTAAGTATCAGAGGTTCTTTACGGCGCGGCATAAAGAATACTACTCGTGCATAAGTAATCGTATCGTACATACATAGCTACAGAAAGAAAGTTCGTGGAATTGAGTTTAAGGCAAATTGATAGAGGAAGTGATTTTGACAAAAAAGCAAAATTAATTTCCAGTCCAGCTACTTACTTGTGCATGTTGGTACATAATGTATGCTGGCCTGGTCTGGCTTGGTCTGGCGTAGCGCATGCATTTATAAAAGTAGTAAAGAATATTCATTTATTAGTAAATAAATTATTGTTTAAGTATTTTAGCATATTTTAGTAATAATATGCTTGAATGCGGCGCGACGACTATTTCCAATTGTTTATGATTGATAGGAGGAAGTCCGGAAGAAATGTTTCATGTTTCGTCCATCATTTTATTTTACTTTGGTTTGCATGCTGTCCTCTGAGGGCTTTATTCAGTCTTGAATTGTGAATTGAGTGAACTAGAAAACATTACTCTGTATTTCTTGCACGTAGATTTTATGCAAACTTTTCAGCAACCATGATTACACACAGGCACACTATTATTTAATACATACATAAACGATAATTTTATGGAAGTATAATTCTTTATGATGTAACTATATGATATAATGTGCATTTATTCTACTGTGATACGTTTATTATCCTTTAGACTATTATTAACCTCTCAGATCCAATTATTCGGTCAAACTATATGTAGTTGTTAGTATTGTACGGATCTTATACTTGCACTAATGTTTTTTAAGGTTGATGTTGAGTGTAAAAATTTAGCGAGAGTGCGACATAAAATGTATGTAGAGTTATACAATTACAGTACATATACGCTGAAAAGAGATATAAGCATGTGATATATGAAAGATAGATATATTCATGATAGAATTTAATGTTCGCAAAGATTCAAGAGGACCACGAGGCATAGGCAATGCTACTCTATACATTTCTTATGTAAAGCTCTACATACTATTACATATTGCAAGGAGTTCATGCATAATAGTTAAATTGCTAGCTAGCGTTACGTATTATATAAAAAAAGTAAAGTAGTAACCTGTTTGGCTGCATGTTCCTCGTCTCTTCCATCTCCGACGACGACGTAGGTACACTTGCGACCAAATCGAGATACAATTCTTTCAAAGCAACTCTCCTTCCCTAAACAAACAATTAAGAGTTGGATTTTAGTGCATTGAAAGACTGAAAAACTTGAGTGAATTGTGACTGTGAATGATAATGATTATGCCATGCCGGTAATGCACCGTGTGCTATAAGAATATTAAAAAGTTTTTGGTACAAATCCAAAATCCAAAGTGCACTGATTAAATATTATCATACATAATAAGATTATACAACTAATGTTTTTCTTCGTTACGTTAGATAATGTTAAAGTTACAATTTTGGTATGCCATATCAAATTGCTGTAAAATTATGCGATGCAATGCAATAGAATTGAATATTGAACCCTGTGGTTTGGCTTGGTTTGGAGTTTGGACTGCTCTGTTTTACCTTGTTTTGGCATGTCGTTCCCTGCAGATCAAGATTTTTATTATCTTTTTATCTACCTTTCTTTACTTTAGCTAGAATTAGCTATATAAATATACACAAAGTACGTATACATACTTGCTATCTATATTGTAGTTCGTTACTCTGCATGTGATATTGCATTTAATCTAAAATGAAAGTCATTACTACAATTTAGTTTTGCTTAGTAGCTCTAGTCTGCTTAGGTATGATAAAAACTTGTGTGTATATAGGTACGTGCATGTTTTCCTATACTACACGTATAATGCACTTGCAAATTATATTAGTACCTCATAGATTGCTCTTTTAGAGATTCATCACTTCATTTTCTTTACTATATTCCGCAATCAGTACTCTACATTAGTAAATGACAAATGAAGATAATAAAAACGAAACGTAACCTCAGATCACATTACTTTGCTTAACTTATACATTTTACTTGGGCAAATAAATGGTTCACATTTGCAATGACCTATGTATCAATCTAAACTACCTTAGCTAACTAGTTACTAATGGAAATATTAAATTAGCTAAATGCATTTCTTCCTTTCTTAGTTAACTATACAGATATTACATAGATACATATAATTAAATAATTTGCTTTGTGAAACATAACGCAAATTGCAGTCGATATGCAATCACACTAACTTTTCTTCACCATATACGTATGATGTGAACTATCACCTGAACTCTAGAAATCGCTCATTACTTTATCATTAAATAGATATTCCATCAATTCTAGTTTCAATACTATTTTTTATATTAATTTTCATTAGCGTTCTACGTAATTCTTGTTCCCTCATGCTGATATAAATTAAAATCTTAAAGACTTTAATTTATAAAGAAAGTAAACTAAAGGTTATGCCTGTAGCATCAAATATCAACGCAATTTTTTATGTAACCATAATATCAGGTATTTATCACTAAATCTTCATGCTTATATTATAAGTAGAAAAGTAACACGAAATGCATTCGTTGTACTCCTTGACATATTAACTTTTTTAGCAATTGTTTTTGTTTTTATTGCGCACCTCTTCAGACGATTCTGTCTAAAACAGGCATAAAAAATAATTAGGGTGCTGCTGACTGGGTATGTAATTAATAGAGTTAAGAGTTAGCTTATAAAAGTGGAAAGTGTATTGTATGTGTAGAATGTGCATGGACTCGATAAATAGCCAAGGTTGCCAATAAAATAGGTTTACAATGGTTTGAAACTATTTAGAATTCCAATAAATAATAGTTCTGCCTAACGAACTGGGCATGTCACGTCACATTGAAAAATCTTAACATATACATCATGTCCCTAGTAACAAAATAACTTCAACAGGCAACTTTATAAAAAAACAGCATTTACTTCTTGTCAATGTTGTGTATGAATATTTTGGTTAAGTATTAGACATGCTAACTTGCTATACTTGCAAAAGGCTATCTTCTTTCTTACAAAAACTCACGGCAGAATAGGCCGACAATGAATAAAAAAGATGCCTAACAAAATTTGCGTTGAGTTTTGACTTTCTTTCGTGTCCATCATTTGCACCTACCAATTAGAGCTCCCACTTTACATAATGTTTGGAGAATTAGCATTTTTCTTTCGTGATCTTGTTTTGTGAAAGAAAAGTAAACGCATTTGGCGTAGTATTACTATTGTATTTAACTCCTGGCACTTTGTTACAGTACAAGTACGCTTCCATGTAATGCTGCGCTATTTTTATGGATTGTGTTACGCAATGAGACGAAAAGTAGGGGATAAAATTAGGCGTTTCTCTTTTGCTCAAAGCAATTACTCTATATACAGTAATTGACTGTTCACAAAAGCAAAAAGTTTGAAAACCATTCAGCCATTTAGACATTTTTATCTACTAACTCAATTGGGTTTAGTTTAAGCGTTGATGAGTGAAGAAATGTACAAACCAATCCACTGCAGTGAGCATTACATATACTTACCAAGGTGTCAAGTTCCTTTTAAATGTTAAAAAGTTCCACACACCTTATTGCCTATAGATAAGCAATTATATTGTGCCTACCTATACAAGGACGCTAGGTATTATAAACAATACCTATCTATTTTCTTGTCTTATTACCATATTTGATAACTATACTAACCTATGTAGTATCTTTTCTCCATTAATATGCACTTCTGGGAATCTTTATTTAGATTTCTTCTTCAATACCTTCAATTATGCGGACGCCTCAAGAGAGCCAACTTTTTATGTGTCTGACTGCTTTTTTAATACGCATGAAACTTAAATGTGCGTCAACTCAGCATGAAAATGTAATTTTTAAATTCCTATGTACATATTTCCCCCTGAGACGTAACAAACTTTGTGTAGCATGTCCTGTTTACGTTTTGCAACTCGATGCAAACCACAAGTAGATTTTTTATATTGTTACCAACAAAGGTTTAAATCATTTGCATAGCAGGAAAGGAACTTACCGATTTTTGTGGCTGAGTAAATGTTTTCAATAGGAAAGACTGATCCAAGATTGTACAGTAGAACTTTGGCCAGTGCTGGAACCAACTGGGTTGTCGTCACCAATACATTCACACAATTTGGTCTGAAATTATAATACAAGTTTAGTTTAGCTACTATCTTAAATCTTATTAGTATTACAAGGGTTGTAGCCTTCATTAACTCGGTGATTCAACTTTCTCACCTTCCTTTTCTTTATGTGCCAATAAATAAAATCTAAATGTTTTATTTTTAGGTTCCGAAAACTCTCAATGTAATATACAATTGTAATTAAGCTTTCTTCAAGAAATAGACCTTTCATGTACACGAAATGAAATCAGTATTTAATCAACTCAATAAACACCGCTCTTCCCTCACAACTTTTCCATTTTGTACAATATATGTAAAGTTAGCGTAAATAGCACTAACTCGTAACAGCTAAATTAAACGATTTTATCCTCCTCTAATACATCAAAATATACTGTAGAATTAGCAATACAAATACTATAAAAAATGTTCCCATAAACGAACAAAAAGGTCTTTGATGAGAAATCTCCATATTTAAAATTAAGCAACAGCAGCCCTTGGTGCTAAAATATTCTAAATGCTGCTGCTAATTAACATAACGTCTGTATAAATTGTTAGGTATATAAATAGTACCTATAGTTTATGCTTAGCAATATAATTACAACATTTATCACCCTAATGGATAATGTAGAAATACAAAGGTCCAAAGAATGACTCAATTAACATTAACCTGATAACAGCACGTTAAATAAATACATATAAGTATTTGTATATACATCTGCAGAATGTCTATATAAACATATAAATCCTAAGAAGGCACATCAAGAAATTGCCATTTCTACGCACGTAGCAATTTGCTTAGAATGTAGATCGTGATTTGAAGTTTTGGAAATCGTCATTACGACTTGTTACAGCATCAAAGAGATAAAAGTTAGTTTTTATTTGTTAAAGTCATTAGCCGCTCTCCAATCCAAGCTGGATACCTACTTACTAATTGTATCTGCTGTGAATAACATTAAAAAACACTATTCTAACTTACTTCTTAACGCACAGGAAATAACATTTTGCATTTGCAGTATAAGGTACATACTTTCTTAGCACCATTGCTACATACTTATATGTAGAATGGTGCTAAGAAATTTTTTCCAAAATATTACGTGAGTTTAAATTACCAAAGTGATCTAGATCTAACCATGAAATTTGTATCTGCATGTATTGTATTATGGATTATATCCTGAAAACAGTAAAACACAAAGCGGTAGTATATAGATAAACACTAATAAAAGTAAATAATACCTGGAATTTATGACGGATAAGCATTTAAGGGTAAGAGATGCCCAGTTGTCGGTGATTGCTTCAATTTCAGTTCTCATTTGTAGCCATTGTTCTCTCGTTCCGGGTCCCATCATCCCTGTAATTTACAAACCATCATCAGAATTAGCGAAAGTGACAAATTCTTTGATATGCTCGTTACATGTTATTTCATATTACATGACAGCTCCATTAACATCGTTCCACTGTATACCATCTCCATAACTCATTTTATGTACCTGCTTATTAGTACCTAACGTACTATAATATATCACACTGGGCTGTACAGCAAATACGTACTCATCGTTAGTTAATACTGCATTTGCAAAAACTGCTTAGGGTGGTACATATTATAATTTTTTTGCATGTGCTTGCATTGCATGGTAATTCAATGCTGTTAAGCACTAAATCATATAAGTACTTATACAACTATAAAAATAGGTAAGGTGCACTCTAAATTCAACCCAAGATCATATTTATGATAGGTTCAGGTACAAAAACGTGTGTGGTATTATTAAATACTACACTGTATGATATCCAAGGGCAATAACCAAACCTGACAAAATCTGGTGGCTTGGTTAAACATTCAGTCATAAAGAGACATTGACATACGTATGTACAAGTTTGCTGTATTATTGTAGAGTATTTATTCATAGAATGTGATAATGTCATTCCATATAGTCGATTGTCATACATTACATACTTAGTTTCACATATTAAGTACCTCTTTGAAAGGATTTAATGTTTGTAAATGCCATATGGTTACTGGAATGAAAAAATAATTCCTGGTGTTATTAACACTGTTTTATGACTGTGACAATCGTGAAGACAAAATAAAATGTAAGACACGCTAGAGTCAACTTGGTGTGACAAATGACAAAATAAATGCTTTAATGCTTATGCACGATTACCAGGAGCATGGAATTATTATCGTTACCTCTCTGTGAACTTTACTATTACATGTACTTATAAGTAATTTGCATAAATTCAGTTTTAAATGAAATTATTGTGTCAAGAGCTTTTGCTTCCCATTAAGTTCCAATTTTTGTAGGAAAGGTGAGATGTGAGTTATCAACGAGTTAAGTTATGAATAAAAATCTGTTTCAAGCTGTTCTTCATAAGGTCAACTCTATTAAATCATGCTATACATACTAAGGCTTTGTGCTTAAATTAAATAATAACAATTACATAGCTCCAAGGCTAGAACTAGAGTACCTAGGTTAATTTTGTTAAAAATTTCCACGTGATTTGGTAACAAAATATAAAAAGTCTACAATTTCAAATGACAAATTAAAAAATATAATCTATGGAAAGTGTGACCAAGAACTTGTAATATTATTTAGTCACAAGAGAATCAGAAGTTATTTCATTTGCAATACAATAACTCTATTGGATTACTTAGTTTGGCTTTGGCTTGGCAGTGTCAGTCTCAGAGTGAATGAATGAAAACGCCCCAAGTAATCTCTTGTACAAAAAGCAATAAAACAGTCAAAGTGGATGGTTTCCCTTTGCTCTAAGAACTTATCTAACACTATATAGCTATTTAATTAACCACACTTCGCCCTGTCATTTAATGCTTCATTCAAATCCAATCCAAATCTCAGCTGCTGACTAACTAACTAAAGTGAGTTTAATATTTGAATTCATTATAGAAAATCTGCGCAAAGACAGAATGCAAATGGAAATGCAACTGAAACTGAAATGAAGTAAGAGGTATAGTAGCCAAGAGCTAAAAACTAAAATAATTATTTATAAAAAACATTCTAAAAATTCTAATGCATAACTACTTAAGATAAGTACTTATGTAGTAAGCTAGTAAGCTTATAAAGTATATATGGTATTATTATTTACATGTAATTGGATTGCAACTTCATTTCTTCATTATGAAAGATTATTTGAAACTGAAACTAAACTCACGATCAGATTTGATTCTTGCATCTATCATTCCTATTGTTAAACTGTGACATAGTATTATACGGTCAGTCAAGATATGTCAAGTCCATTGCAAAGATTTGTCTTCAACTACAACTACTATACCATAGAGCTAAACACAAGGTAAATAGTAAATAAAGATTCAGCGTGGTTTCAGCTCAATTCAGCTCAGTCGCATAGCATTTCCATTTGCTAACAATGTTACAATACAAAATATAAACTATAAACGTGTTGTTAGCACCACATCTGAATGAACACCTACTTTCCTTATAAAATACTTACAAATAACTACCTAACAATAAATTAACGTTATAATCACTAATGTAACATTATAGCGTAAACTTTTAATATTATTATACCATTTCAGTTGGTTGCTTGGCTTACTGCATTACATCTACATCCTTATATCCTTTTAGCTGCAATGTATATGCCTTTATTTACATTATAGTTGATCTATATTTATATGATCTAGTAGCTACCTATATTACAAGAAGATTACTTGCTGTAGAGTTCTGTACCTTTAGTACATTTATGTAAAAGTGTTATATACCTAAATAATACTTGCTTAGCTATATTTCCACTGATAGTGCATTACTAAAGGAGTTGGCGTGAATTTCTTTTCTATGTAATTGAAATCCAAGAAACAACTAACATACATATACTATAAGAGTACACAAAGACAGTAAAGTACCTATTTGTTTCTATATAGTTAATACATTATTACTATAGCTAGCAGTAACTTGTCTACCATTACGTGTATTTTCACTTTCATTTTATTACTCCAAGAGGTCAGGTTTCAATTTCAACTTCATAAATGTATGCATGCATATTGCACAGCTATTATATCCTTCTTCCTCAGTTCTATACTGTCATTTTTACTTCCACACTACCTTCTAACAGCCATATAATAATATATTAATCGCTATGTAACACTGCACTTTTTAAAATAAAAAACTAAACTGCAATATTATACATCTTACTCTTACTCCTACTGTCTGTAGACTGTAATCATCTTCCTACTGTTATTGCTTGTATACTATTTACAATAATGTACATCGTTTCGTTTTGCACTTTCATGGAGGTTTTATTGTATAGCAAAATATTTAAGGGAATCCCAAAGAAAAACTTTTAAAAATGTGACTACAGTTATTACATAAGATACAGTGATTATGGAGTTATAGTTGTTTGTTGATATAGTAGTCAATTTAATAGTTTACTGAAGAAAAATGAGATAGCTTATAAAAAGCTTTAAAGAATGAACAATAAATGTACGCTGTAAATTAGTTATTTGTTATGTATACATGTTTACATAGCTTGCTCCATGAATTCGTCAATAGTAAGTTAAGCATGAGAAAATTTAGTCAGAAAATACCTAATTAAGACTGTTGACTTAATACAAACATTTCGTTTACGTATAATTAAGTTTAATTGTAGTAAATGTTAAGTAGATACGTCCGTGCGTAGGTAGGTAATTATTTCAGCTTTAAACTTCGCTTCCGCCATCCTATAAGTCAACAATGAACTTGCCCATTGTTCCTTTTCTTGGTTTCTTTCTTAAAAATGTCAAAGACAGCAATTACTGCAAATTACTTTCTTTTCCGCTGTTAAAATACTATATACTCACTATTTAACAATAAGCTACAGAGACCTACCTAATTATTTTATATAATATGTATACAGTAGTATGTATAGATATGTAGATGCAATATGCAATGTACCTACTATATGCATAATATGGGAATTTGGGAATATATAATTCTTTAAGTAGAATTTTATTTATTGTAATAGCATGTATGTGTAATTAAGTGTGTGTATTGTTTTGCAGTAAATAAACAAGTGGACTTAATGATAGAATAATAATAAGTAATACTTATGCTTATAATATATCAGTATTTAAGACTCAAGCATAAAAAATAAGCTTAATTAGTAATTAGTTACTCAGATAAGAAAATGGGTGTAATTAGCCGTGGAATTGCAATAGGTTCTTTCGTCCTTGTTGTGGTTGTACTTAAAAATTCAAGTTTGGAAGATTCTTTGAAAATCCATTTAAAATGCATTATACTGCAATCGGCCACAGTATAGGTATATTATGCATTATTACTGTTCTAGCACGTGTGTATAATATAAATGGACAGGATATCTCTTACTTTCTGCTCTGCTCAACATAGCAATTGACTGCGATAGACCTGATTTCTAATTTCCTTATTGAAGCGAAACCGTGTTTGTTGTAATTGTAGTAATATATATTGTACTATTACAGAGTCCTACAGTGGACACCTTTCCTTTTCTGGCGACTTTTTAGCAGCTCTGCCATGGATTCGCAACTTTTTAATTAAACAATTAATTTTCAGTTCTCTAAACATTACCTTTACTAACTGAATATATTTACAAGTATATTTACACATTTTGTAGCTACAGATATTTGCAAATACGTAACACGTAGGAATCATAAAACATTTTAAAATGTTAAAATTGCATAATGAAACCAGGAATGCTTATTTGCAGATTCTTCACCTCTTGTCATCTCACACATTTCTTTACATTTATTAGCAAATGTTAATTGCTAAACCACTTTAAGACAATAGAATCATCAGTCAGAAGGTTAGAAAATTAAAGAATCTATTTTTGAAACGAAAATGTAAGTTAAGGTCCATTAGGTTGTGTAAAGGTTCACAGATTACATTTAGAGATAGAGCTCGCTTACATTTACGATCTTTGCTAAATGGAAATGCAAATATTTAGTTGCCCAGCCTGCTAATTGTTGTGGCAATGAATTTACTACTCTTTACTTGAAAAGACTTTAATTTAAATAGCAAACCAAGAAACTGATTGTCTAATGGAGAATGAATCAAGGTAAAGTGTCTTAAAACTGCATTAGAGTCCACTTCCATCCATTAACCCGTCCTTCGTCAATATTGTTTTCTATGCAAGCAATGATATGCAAACTAAACCAATGTAATATCTCCTTTAGCATTTAGCAGTGAATTTTCAAATGGTAATGATAATAAGTAAGCCATGAATTTTGTTTTAGTGTCAAGTGACATAATAGCACTGTGGTTTGGTTTGGTTTGGTTCTTTGGCTGTATTGTTATTGAGAATTGAGACTTACTTGAAACTGATTTAATTAAAGCAAACCAAGACAAGACAAGCGAAGGAATGACAGCTTAGGACAATACAGTGGAGTATTAATTTTCACAAGGAACTGCAGGGAAAATTGCTTCGTAATTCGCAACTCCTTAAGGCAAGACCTCCACGAAACTGTCGTAATTTTGTCAACTGTCAATGTAATTTATGTGATAATTTCACTCCAATCGTGATGTGACTCCCCGTGTCTGTTCTCTGTATCTCTAAACATTCTTTAGCTACCATTTCCATCATGTCCGATTGTTTTAACTCTTTTATTACACAATAATAAAGACAAAAGGCCAAATATTTAGTTGTAGGCTACAGTAAGCATTTAGCAGAGGCTTACCTAACAAAACTAATGGTTAGGCAAGGCACTAACTAAATAAGTACTTGACTAGAGTTTAAACATAAACACCCAGAACTCAAATCAAGTCAAGCCAAAGCCAAAGCCAAGTCAACTGAAACTGAAAATCACCTTTTCGTCATCCATCAGCCAAGTCAAGTCATGCCAGTTCTAAGATTTATTCACACTTGTCTCCAATTCTGCCACGAGTGACATTTCTCATGCAAACTAAATAAACTGCTACTTCCGTCATAATTGCAACGATAAGTACTGATACGTGCTTTGCTTTTTGAGGCAATATTTTCTAACATTGATAATACACTAAAAAACTACAGACTGTACTATGAACAATATTGTTACTACCTGTTTGTACATACTTACTAGATTAAGGTACCTACTACCTAAATGTCTAATGTGTAATGTTCCTTGTTAAACCATCATAGTAAAAAATGCAAAAGTGAAGTGTTCTTCGAAAGTGTATGTTTGTTATGTAGAGATAATAAAGTAAGTAGAAGTGGATGTCGAGTAATTTGTCTTGTCATTTGTAATGCAGACATAAATCAAGTATTCATTCGCACGTCTTTGTTCAATGTCGATTGAAGACAGACTCAAGTATCATAAAAGAAGCTAGAATGGTCCTTTCAAGCACCTAGTGTACTAGTATTACATACTAATAACACAATGTGTGTTCCCTACTTACATACTAATATGTATAGTAGTAAGTAGTGTACCAGATTTAATTTAACTAAACGTGTGCTATATTGTTATTTCGTTGCAGATATAGTTTTGTTTACTGTTTCAATGCAATAAGAATGAATTCATGTCCTAGTAGCAGCTGCTATTGTTTTAATACATCTTATGCATGGTGATTCAGCAGAATTTTTAGGAAAGGGAAATGAAATTGTCAAGCTTTGTGAATTGCATGTGTTTGTTCTATAAAGATGACTTATAGGTATACAATATACATATGTTATAATCATAAGCTGTCCTAAAATTAACAAGTCGCGGTAAGGAACACAACAGTAGCTAACAGCGAGACAAAACTAGGTATGTAATAATATATTATGGTACCTGCTACTTACTTATTCCAAATCTTACTCGTACATTTATGTATAAATTGTAGGTATAGCTATTGTTGTAACAAACAGATACTAACCAGATACCTACTATAAGTATAAGTACCGATGAGCACCCAAATGTATGTATGATATGTATAAAGACAGACAAGACAGTTGTATGACAACAATCAAAAGCAAATAAATATGTGTCTACATATTGTATGCAATCAGCAAGTGTGTAAAGTGTTAGTACTTCGTTTGCAATTAGGGACCGCTGCAATAAAATAAAGAAACTCAAGCTCAAGTGACAACCAAATAAATAAATACATAATAATAATCGCACGCTCACGTTGTTTTCCCTTAAACTTAAAGAGATATCCCAGGCCACACTGACTGATTGCTACCTACTTCTTTACTACAACTAGAATAAAAAATTCTCACTATACAATATTACATACGAACATTTGTTCGAAGAAATGCTCTGCATTGTTATGGCTATAAAGGCCTATCTGCAAAATTATCTAATACTACGTGATATAAATATTATTATAAAGAAAGGGTTACTTAGAATTAGATAAAGTACTTATTCTGTAGTGAAATGCCTGACAGTAAGTAGTAAGTGTTGTTGTATGGATTGAACACTATAATAGATCTACTTATATCAACGTAACGTAACAGTAGCATAATATTTAGGTATAGTACATAAGGAGAGGAGAACAAGTATAAAAAGTAAGGAAAAGAGTCATTATTGTATTCAGGAGCTTCAAAATCACATCACATCCACATCAGAATTTCTACTGATGCATAATATACAATAAAACGTACTGAATGATCATTTGAATGGGAGATAGATGCGAAGAGAGTGAAGTGTGAGATGATGAATGGCAAAACTGTGGATTGGATTGGATTGGAGATGCATAAGTACTATACTATGTGTTATTTATATAAATGATAAAAGTGAGTCTGATTGTTTAAGGGATATATGGAATAAGCATTTACCTGAGACGTTGTTTCTGTGGAGAGAGTAGACTTCCTTGATGCGCCGGTACCGAAAGGCCAACTTCCGCATCCAATCAACACCGCCACGGACCCCTGACGCGAGGCAAATCCCACCACCGTTACTCGAGGACGTTTTAAACCCATCCGAACCGAAGTCATACGTACTGCTTGTGAGTAGCCGTGCAGAAAATTTAATCATGAAACCAAACAAAATATCTATTAGCCATGAATCACGCTACATGCTGTACTAATTTGCAAGGACGAAACACTTTTGTTCTTTCCATCATAGTATTTTGCTAAACAAATATAAGACATAATATTATATGCCTAATCTGTTTATTTACAGATATAGTTTTGATTTTTGTCGTTGAATTTGCATCGATATAGAATTTAAGATCTAAATGATTACTTATAAGACTAATTTCCGATATTATGTACACAATCTATAGAGGTACAAGTATTAGTACTATAATACATTTTGCAAAGTAAGATTTTAAACTGAATTCATTGATTTGAACAATGAATTGTAAATTGAAATGAACAATTTACAAGACACATATAATAATATAACACAATATATTAAATATTTTCATAATTGATAACTTAGGTTACACAGCAGTCCTGCAAATTCATAATAACGAATACGTATTTGATGCTCGATAGTATATATAATGCCTTATTATTTACGTTACAAGAAAAATTAATTATTTATATTTTATATACATATAAAGCACTAATTTGAGTAAAAAATACTACATAATCAATATACCTGCTACCTCACGGTGTGTTGAGATGTAGTTAGTAATTCAATTTGCCATTAGTTTCGCATGCCTGTCTAATGTTAAGTTTAATTCATATTGTTTGTAAACGGACGTGATCTTCATAGTCATGTTATTTCTTTAAATTCTTATTTGTAGGTGATGCATTTTAAACTTGTAATTTAAGCACAACATTTGCATTGCTGCTCTCTAAGGGGGTGAATAGGTTCATGGATTATTTGATTAAGCTACTTCTTATGTCAGATAATTCCTTATTGAAATTCTAATCATAACCAACTATGTATAATATTATTTCATATAATGCTATTATTATTCTTTGCAAACTACTTCTTTACAAAACTACATCCAAATCTGCATACGTAAAGCTATTATTTAGAATTGTTTATAAAAAGACATTGCACCTAAATGCAAATATTTACCATTCGCTTGAAAGATCAAATTTGAACATGCTCTAATGAATCTCATTGTCAATTGGCGTTTGCTCTTAAGATATACCTGCAAATAAATCTAAGGTGCTTAGAGTTAACCAGAAAAAATACTGCGCACATTAAAATGTGATATGGTCACAAATACTTAGTATGCAAAGTGAATCTTAATAAATTCGGAGTAGTAGACTACCTATGAATAAATAAGTGACTTAATCGCCCAAAGGTACTGAAATAATTTACTGACAATGGATTTCATACACAGCAGTAGCACCCAACTATCTAGGTTGGATTATATCATTCACTTAACTCAAACCTTGTCGGTTTAATATTTATTAGCAGTTGCTCAGCTTTATTAACATGCAATGTTGACAGTTACGCAAGGAGTCATTTAACATGGCAATGAAATCTGCGTACCTGCAAGCAATAAAGTTGGATAATACAACAGCCGTATTACGCAATTAGTTAGATCTACATTGTGAACTATTCTTCATTGTTTTTGCACTAACTACTTAAATGGGTTCCTTGAATTTTGCTGTAGGCAGTTCAAATAAATTTAGTAAACAATAAGCAATTTTAAGAAAATTGATTCATCGTTAACTGGTACGGTGGGGATTATCAAACTATAAATATCTATGGAATCAGGCCAGACCAAATTCTCAAATTATTACGCACTAGAAAATTTCCACAATAATCCCATCATCAAGCAAACAATAATTGGAACGGTAAATAATATTATTGCATTACAAAAGACGAGATCCGTAAACAATTCCAAATAATTCAAATCTCTCCTTGACCACCTCTCTGTTTTCATGATATCAAAAATTCCTGATTTAGTGGTTTACTGGCTAGTCTACCTATATTTGCGCAGCAGAAAATTACGATAATCATAATTACCCATCTCTAAATTTCGAGGAAAACATTTCCTTAGCTAAAGAAGCTCTAGAGACAATGTCATAACATCCTCAAACGTTAAAAGTTATTACCTCATTATGCTTATTATAATATGCATAATGAAATTACACGGAAAAATCATGAATCTTAACATTGACGGAAGTGAATTGTATTCTTAAGTGGAACATACGTAGAACGTACTAATACGATTTACATTAGAGATCACAAATTAAGCTCTTATGATAATTCCGACTACCACACCTATCATGCTTAAGGGAAATGGGAACCCTGAATTATTTGCAGACATGAATTTGCAGACAGACTTCATATCTAATGCCTAATAGTATGTGTGTGTATAAGTAGCTGCAGTACATTTATTTAGATAATTTAAAAAACATTGGAAAATGTTTTGGTATGAACATACCTATACATTACTTCCATGATATAATAATAACTATGATACATTATTAAAATATTTATGAGTTATTAATACATGATAGTTATTTATGTACTTTATGCTTATGCTTTACTATACTTCCACTTTTAATGGCAAATATGGAATGTACAACGCAAAATGAACGGCGGCCCATATACATTTACTTCTTGGAACAAAATTACTAAGCGCGTAGGATTTATCTGTACTATGCTAATTTTCTAATTGGTTTAGCATGAGGCGCATAAACTTCTTCGCTGTAACTGTCATATAGCCTGTGACAAGATGGGAATCTACTATCAATTTAGGCTGACTGGTACGTAATTAGAGGTCAATCGCCATCATTCCAAGAAACTTAAACGGATTAGCTTAACTAACTTATTGTTAGAGCATCTTGTTAAATTCATTTTTGGCTATGACCAAGTCCTTATACTGAATTCCTACTTGTTCTACAACAAGAGCTACATTAAATGATGATTTAAACTTCATCATTCACAGCTAAAAGCACTGTAGCAGACATTCTGTAGTCCTTGTACCTGTTCCATACTCCTACACATCCTGATTAATTTGTTTTGACATTCCGCTTGTGGATAGGGTTATTTCCACGGAAGGTACGACATCATTCGCGTGTATTTACTAATTTATGTAGGATGTAGTAGGAAAGAGTACAATTCTAGCCCTTTAATTATTGAATGAGATATTTACGTACCTATAATTATTTACATGTCTGTATCAAAATATATAATACTAATTGTATGCGTAGATTGATGGAATTCCTGAGAAAAAGAATATCGATGTTTACATGAATATGTATGATAATTTGCATTTCAAACATCGCAATTTTAGTTTCTAAGTTTAAAAATGTGCTGTCAGGGAATGACTGATTTAATCTAATATCTATATCTATGGCAGTTAAGGTAAAGTCTTGATAATAAATAAATCTTCAGTAAGAACTCTTACCTAAAAATATTTACCTTAGAAACATATACCTATTGTATATACAGACATAATTCATTTGATTGAAAAATATAACAATGTTTACATCGTGGGCCTTGCGTTCTAATTATGCATTATACAACAAGTGCCAAGTGTAGATCCTAAAGAGCATTCATTGTACCTGATAGACATTTACATCGGGATTGACGTAACATCAAGAAAGGCAATAATAGTCCAATACGAACACCACAATATTATTTGTGTATGCAGATATTTCAATTTTTCGATTTATAGCTACAGAATTAGCGGTCACCCATATACATACTATAAATACACATACTGGAGTATATCCAACCTGTATTCTTCTGTATTTGTATAATATTCTATCTGTTGCTATTTTACATTACGGAATTTGCAACAATTATAATGGTTCGGATACTATAAATACTTGTAGGACACTATCAGGTCCTACATCAATAATATATGTGTTGGTTTGGGCACAAAAAGTTGAATATTTAATAAGCATTCAATCTGCATTGTGCTTAGCCAAAAGTATATGGATAAAATAAAAATTATTTGTTACCTAAGGTCTTGTCCATTGTCATCGGAAGACACATCGTCAATGTGCACTTGATCACACTCCTAAAAGGAGAAAAAAGAAACCGAGTTCCGCAATTAGTATTCAATGCAAACATATTTTTTTTCTTTTACAGATACAGCAAAAACAACAATATTATTTACACATGTATCCTAATGACAAATTGTATCCACGCTTAAATTATTAATGCTTCTAGTAATATATACGAAATAGTAAAGCAAACAGATAAGCCGGTTCTGCGTAAATTTTTCAAACCACAAAATGCCTTCAAAATTGCTGAGCCCCTCTTTCTCTAAATATTTAGTATAGGTATAGGCGCTATAGTAAATACAATATATACAGTTTGTTCCCGTTCTATCTCTTACAATTGTAATTTTTGGTCTCATCTGATTCTTCACTAACAATTTGATTATGATACTCGTCAAATCAGCAAAATGAGTTTCATTTGTTTAAATGATTTATTCTACTCATTCGACAGAAATGGAGAGTTGAGCAAGAAAAATATTTCTTCATACCCAATTAAATACCCATCACAAATAATCAAAGACTGTTGAGATGCTTGATTGATTGGTGCCATTATTTATTCATGATCGGGCGTATCACCATCAGTAGTTATGAGAAAATATTTAGTTGACTAGCTATTTGTTCTTTTCCTGATTCCTTTTTTCGTCACAATTATGCCAACATCATTATGACTTGCAGATTTATAAATAAAACGCACATGTGCATCTTCTTAGTGTGTTACAAGCATGTGAAACTGATAAGTTACGTGTACACTACACACATACTAAATAAACCTTCTAGAATACGTCTAGATGATTGCTAATTTACGAATTGGCTTCGTTTAATTGGCTATCGCTAAACTGCTAAATAATTATTAGTTGTATTCATACGATTATACTGGATGTATTAATTAAAAAAGCTGCCGCTTGGTTTGCATATATTTACTCATGTAATACAAGTAGGATGCTTCGTGGTTACATTGTTTGCATAAAAAATTTACTGTTTAAAGATTAACTACCATCATCCCTCATAATCTCATCCGGGAATAAAAACAAAATATTTTAATAAGTGTGAGTACCACTATTACGATTGCAATAATTTAGCATACAGCTTTAGAAACGACATTTATAATTATGTTTTGAATTTAATAGGCATAGTATGCCCTAAACTACATGAATAATTTTGCTGGGAAGTGCAAACTTTAATTTTATCCATTTGTCTCACGAGAAAGATAAACATATGCTTACGTATTAGTGTGTAGATTTTAATGAGATGGATCATCACGATCATCAAAATCTAAAGATAGGTATAGTTACATAAAAAGCGAAACTAGTAATAACAGTTGCATTAAAACTTTGGGTCATTAAGCAATCTTACTAGCACACTAGTTTATTTACAAAAAGAATTTCAATGTCAAGGAAAGTAATTGAGCTGATAGCAAAACCAAAAAAGAAGATCTTTGTGCACAGCAAAGTAATACAACCATCGAACTACAAATTATTATATCGTGTATTCATATTTTTCCTAATTGAAGATAACTTCGTATTACCACGAACAACTATATTACCCAGTAAAAAAAATGTCCCTGTACACGTATTGTACATGCATATTTTGTGATATTATGTATGCGTATACTATCATTACTTACTAGGATTTTTGAAGATCTATAAAAATGTAGGAAAGACTAACATTTTGAGCAATTCTAATAATGGGCACTTCTGATAATTAGGTAGCGCAGAAGAGAATGCTATTTAAGTTTGCACAAAAACACTATCTGGGCTGGCGATAATATTTGCAAACGCATTATATTTTATAGTAGAATACATTCTTACAATTGTTTTTGCATAATAAGATGTACCTAGGGTGTAGTAATATAGGCCCTGAATGTAGAAATTATATGTTTCCGCAATTTTTGTTGTTCTTACGCTTCACTAAGATCTGTATTAATACACGTACAAGTAAGTATCACCTTTAAGTATACTACATAGGAAATAAAAATATAATTACTTCATTAAAAAATACCTAATGTTCCATTACTGATATTCAGGTGTGATAACACAACTAAAGATGTTTTTTCTGTGGCTACTTTTAGAGCTAGATACAAGTTTACAAGTACTACGCAAATAGAAATTAAATGTTGAAGATAAAGATTATAACATATAATTAGGACTTTTTAGTAAGGAATAGGGGAACATTATTTTGCTGTTGGTGCCCAGTTTTTCAAGAATTCGTTCTGCCTGTGTACGGACTAATAAAATTCAGCTATTGACTACACCTATAGACTTTATTTATACATTGATGTATATAGTATTGAATTACAAATATTTAGGTTGGAAAGGCTATAGCTAGTAGTATATAAAAATTCAAGCAAATACAACGTTGTTATCATAATCTTTGTCCAGATCTATAAAATGACTTAAATTTTATGGTACATTACTCACAAGTAATAAAAACAAGAAAAGTCAGACATATATGTATTAGTCTGCTAATTAAATACGCACCCAGTGATTTAGAGTTGCTAATTAATAACATATAACATTTTTATCTTCCTATTCAGAAGCCAACAAGTTCTGACGCCCAAATATCAATTGTAATGAAACTGTAACACAGATTAATGTTAGTGCCTTGTCTTGACTTTTTGACTGTCTATTCTAAGCTAAAACTTGTAATGTGAGTAACTGTTGCATTATTCTTGTTAGTGAAGATATAAATATTTAAGTAGCTAGTAGGCTGTAGTAATACAGAAATAAATCATGTTTTGGCATCATATTTGCATTAATATAATAGTAGTTTGCACTTGTACGAGTATTTCATGCTAAGA
>JAQFYC010000531.1:0-53294 GCA_034694165.1 Tomocerus mixtus
GGAACTCAAATTTTGAATATTTCGCTAATTACGCAAGGAAATTTGGTATAGGCAACTTAAAAGAACCACCTTTTGTACACATGACATAGTTGTATTTGCTAAAGCACAGTTTAATATTAGATTCAAGTACACAAAAATTAGCAACAATACATAGATTCTAAATGGTTGACGTGATTAGACAAATACGGAATTTAATTTCGAAAAAATATATTATAAAAGATGTTAAACTGGGTTAAGCGGTTAGTAATAACTAATAACAAATTGGGACAAAAAGGTCAAAGTTAAGTAGGACAAAGATAGTTAAATTGTAAAGCAATCCCAATTTATATAAGTGGCAGTACTGTATGTAACTACAAATTATGAATAGTTTACGACTATAAAAGTCTTTTCACCAGCGACTAGGTAGTAGGATCTTTTGACTATGCTCTTGACGAATTCCCGTCCCGACAAATGATTATGTCGGTTAGATTATGTAAGCTTCGATATTACCGTCACCCTAATAACAGCATTTATGCTAATACTTACTATATTTAGCCATTTAATTAATGTTTGCGTTTATGAGGTAAGGATACCTGGAGTTTGGCTCAAAAGATATTAACAGTTGGGTTCCAAATTGAAAGCGAGATTTGCAAAGCTAACTACTTAGTTTAACTTTACATCTCTTATTGCACGCCCACAATATCTGAGTACTCATTCACATGTCACATGGAATGGATTTATTAATAAATAATCCCAATACCGGTCCTAAGGAAATAATCATTATGTAATTCGTGTATAACACTATGGATATCACATATCAGCATGATGACATGAAAAATGCAATATTATTTATATAGATACCGATTTCAAAGTGTGCATTAATTACATGTACTTATAAAGCAATTTAATTACCGAAAATGTAGACCCTTTACGAACTGAATGTCATTTTTGAGGACATTCACACTCACACTCTAAGACATGGAACATTTATATCATAAGCAACTGAGGTATTGTAGAGTATAGTGTATTGCAGAGTGTAGGTAGCTATAGCCAAAGCCAAATACATAAACAGTTGTCTCAAAACGCTAGATTTTTATTGGTAAGCCCTGCTTATCGTCTATAATTACAGTAATCATTCATAAAACAATTAGCATGTGGACAATGTGCTTAGAAAGTCAAAAAATAAATATTCATTGAGTGGGTAGCTTAATATCTGGCAAGAACCCATCAATACAACTGTGTTTGGCCTTGTTTGGTGCTCTTACATTTAATGAAACGATGGTTAGGGCAATGTTAAGTAAGTCTGAAAACTCTATCTTATTGATACAACCATCTCCTGTAGGAAGAGTCGGAACTACCTTTTGAATTAAATACATGTAAATTTTTATATAATATGTAACATTGCGATTGATAACGATAACGTAGACTAAGGGGTGTGCATATATAAAAATGTTTTTATGTACATATATGTATACACTGATAGTAGAATGAGTGTAGAAAAAATGATCGATTCCTTTGGTTGTCTATTAGAGATGCAGGATGACTCCTGACTTACCCTTTTCATTAAATATATTGCTAATGCAAGTGAAATGAATAGTTGATCATCAAGCGATAAAAAATAATGACAGTTCATGATCCCAGGGTGTTGGTATTGATTGTGAGCTATTACACACATAAAATGCAGCTGCTGTATATTTATGAGAGGTAGATACACTATGGTATAGTGTGTCTACACCAGAAAATGCGTTCTAACGATAAGTACCTACCAGACTTGCAATTTTCCTGTTACATTACTACCTTTATCCTATTCGATAAAATAGTTTTTTTCAATATATAGTATAGTTGCATAATCTTGGTTTAAATAATTTAAAGCTATGCTTCTTAGGTACACAACACTGCACTCTATAAAATATATACTTTAGGCATTCTCAGTTTATCCATACATACGCATTCAGCGAGATTGTTGTTTTAGTTCATTGAATTCACTGACAGATAAAGGGATTATAGTATGAAAGTACCTATTCAATCTAATAGTTTACAAAAGTATAGAATTACAGACACTTTTCTGCATTAGATCCAATCCAAGTCTCTAAAATCAGTAAATCTGCATAAGTACTTCACAATATAAAATGTACATTACTTGAGTTACTTATCTGTATCCTGAAAAGAAAAAATATCGATATGTATGAGGTCTTAAGTATGCAGTGGTAGATTGAGGAAGCAAACTGAAGTTGTTAGTACGGCCATAACAAGTGGAAGTACAATAAAAAAGGAACTCAATGAGTATTAGTAGAGTGAATGCGTGGATAGGAAGAGATTAGACTGAAGACAAGACAGGGTTCAATAAAATTGAAACAAAACAAAACCAATCCAATCCAGTGACAAGTTTTTCTATCTTGTTTTCACGACATTTTTGTTGCACTTGTATGTTACTTCTGTCCGCATCTTTTCGATATGCATCCTCAATGTATAAACTTACTTACGCACTCACTGTATAGTAAACCAGGCAGACAATAAACAAATCTCGGAAACCAGTATTTATATTCTTATTATTGATGGTTTCACTATTTTATTGGTTTGCTAAACAATAAACTCAATACATATACATATAGTAGTTAGGTACTTAGTAAATAGGTATGTAGAAAAAAGGTACCATCATTTTCTTCTACTTAATAAGCGAAAAATTTCGTATACAATACATGTTTGCTCTACTATCAAAATATGCAATGTATATGATACCACAATACAATGGAAGACAGGTATTAAAAAGTAACAGTGCAATGCAGTGTAATGCAAATAGAAAAGCAAGTAAAGTAAACAAGTCTCATACTTACTTACGTTAGTGTTTACAATTGACAATCGTAAGTTCATATAGATATGTAGATATAACTATTACGTAATACTATGTCAATGCTGAGGAGACGAGACTGCCTTTTATTGGTTTTGTTCGTGAGTAGAAGACATGGCTAAGTCAAACAAACAAACACTAGTTGCTCCTTGCAACTTACATAAGTTAACAGCATCTACCTCACTCAACTCAACATGAAGGAGGTAGGGAAATGGAAGGGAATAATGAGGATGCATGTGTCTTTTTTGGCATTGACTCTCTTGGTTATTAATGGATCGGATTGTAGCATAGATACAAATTTTGTGTCCATCTATCCGTACGTCCGTTTGCACAATAACTTTCGAAGGGAGCAACTTTTTTTGAATTCGGTTTTCAGATATCGACGGGGTAGATAGTAAGTATTTAGTAAGGCTCAACTGATTAAAATATTGGTCAAATCGGTTCACGGGTCACGAAATGGGGGGCAAATGGCCCCTTTAACCTATTTGTTTAATTTTAAATGGCTCAACTCTTTTGAATTATGTTAACTGATATCAGTTCAAGGATAGGTTTTACTTTCTCATAATGCCCCAACTAATTGGGGCAACTTTAATTTTCTATATTCTAATATTTGATCAAGAACGTACTATTTTATTTTATGTGTGATGTGTTTGACTAAAAGCGTATTGTAGTATATACGTATTTATTGATTGCTTATCATCAAATTACAATAATATCATCACAAAAGGGTGTTATGTGGGGCACTGTGAGTGAGATTTCAATTGTATAACCATTTTCACTACGACCGCGACCCATTCATTATATCAGCGTTTACCATGGTTTATTTACAAATTTCAATGTCGTCTCCGTCTTTAGAGATATATGTGACATTTTATCTACTTGTATCGCAAAACGCAATCTGTAATATATATGCTCTACTGTACTCAACAGTAAACGTTTCTATTGTTATAAAACATTTTATCTTGCTCATAATATGTGTATCCATTCCAATCCAGTTCACTTCACAGATGGCCAGCTATTCTCTTGTGTAAAGTACATTTACTAATAGCCTTACTAATGTACCTAGTAACTTGTATTGTGTCATATTATATAACCACACACAGAGTAGCCTGCTTTGCTCTGCTAAATGCTACTTATCTTCTTCATAAAGATAGCACATCTACTGTACAACAGATTCTTAAAGCTTCCTCTTTTTTTAACAGGACAGGAACGTAGCACGGTAAATACTAGAAATAACGTACTGTTCACTACATATGATATATAGACTTGCTTTGGACTTATTGTTAGTTCACGTTCACAATCAGTTCAGAGCAATGCAATGATTTTTTTTGGAAATTTGATTTGTGATCTGATCTAATGGGATGTGGTATGATGCGTCTAGTATTTTCTATACATACAAATACATAGCATACCACGAGCTTAAACCTTTTATCATTTTATGTAGGCATGTGTATTCTTTGCCATTTACATGAATCATGATTCTAACGGAATTATTGCAGTTCATGCTGTAGTATGTGTGTACATGTATTTTATGTACCCTTTTAGTGAGTTATGTGATGTAAGGATTAAAAAACGCTGGCTGAATTGCATATTGCACCGCACCGTCGTCGTCCCGTCATTATTCCAATAGAATAGAATCCATTCTTACTACCGTCGCGATTTGAAGCGATATCTAAAGTTATGTAATGCACAAAGGTAATGAATGTATTCAAGCGGTTTGTCGATGTTCATACTCTTACGGAATAGTTATATCGGTAATTTTCCTTGTTGTTAGTTTAACATAACATAACATTAAGCATAAAAGGTTGTAAGTATATGTAATATGTAGTATTTATGCCTGTATTTTTATATTAATAGCAGGTAGTATGTATCTATGATGTAATGCAATGTAATATAGGAAAGATTTCTGACTGACTTTGACTGGCTTGGCTGGCAAGGATTCGGAAACGCTACTTTCTTTTATTAATCTGCTGAATGAACAGTTGAGTAAGCAAAGGAGTTTGTAACAATGAATTTCCTTGAGGCTATTATATTTTTTGCGTTAAAACAACTATCTGTATGTAGCGTAATTTAAGGTAATGATCATAACTAACTTAGGCATTACAATCAAAGGTTCCATGAACTTCTCTAAAAGTTTGAAAGACTGAAGACTGAAGATTCCGGAATTTCCTGTAATTAGTTTACAGCTTGTCTGCAGTCTGCACGGAGGTAGGTTCACGTAAATCTTCTTCATTCTGCGATTTTTGGTAGACACTTAGACAGTAGTCAATGCACAATACAGATACACGTATTATGTATTTGTACTTTAAATAAAATATTTTATACAATGCAACATGCGTTTCATACAACATTTAGTCCACAGTATCTGTCAAATCTATTTGATCGTGTATAGTGCAGATAAAAATAATTGAGTTTACATATTCGGCAAGTATTGTTTACTAATAAACGGATACCTATGTAGTATATACTATACCATAACTGCCTTTAATATCCATATCCATATGTGATTTTATAATTCCAAGATTACATGTACATGTGTATCGACCTCGCAGGATTAGCTTCTTAATGGAAATTAATATTCTGAGATATTATATCAAATATTCTTTTTATATTGCGGTCTGCTTTGGTTTCATTCTCTCATAGCGTATCTTGGTTGACTGAAGTCACTCTAGTTTAATCAAATAGGCGTGTAGTGTAAAACTGCATGCTACGTTATACATAATAATGCTCACTGCTTCAATATATCGGGGCAAATCTTTTTCACAAGGAAGCTTTATGGATTTCGTAAAGGTTCGTTAATTTGGCGTACATGCGGATTGAAGTGAATGGAGCATTTTGACAGTCTTATGAATTGCATTTGGAGTATCTAGAGCGAGACTTTTGCTAAGGAACACAGGTACTCCCATATTTCGAGCAAATCCTTTCTTGTCCTTTATGTTGATGTGACGCGATGTACATGTACTTATTCACTTCAACACACTACGTAGTACTCAATCCAATTTCGAGTAAATATAAGTGATACCATTATTATTATATGGTTATTATAGGATTTCGTATTTCAGTAGCATATGCACCCAACCAGAGCAGGACACACTGTAGACTCCCATTAATGAAGTGATTTTCAATGGGATCCTTCTGCCTGCCAACAGTCAACAGTAGTCAACGTTTATGTACATAGCAAATTCAGTTTCGATGCTCTATTAAAATCATCTTCAATAAAATTCAACTTTAGGTGCACTCTTAAATTGTTACGTGCTCCAATCTTCTCCTTGTGCACTTCTATGACAGGACGGACACACATAAAATTAATAACATAGAAATCTTCTTTTACTAAAGTAGTAATGGCTATAATACTAATATGTAATTTAGGACAAACTCGATATACTATAATTATACTATGGTGAAGTTGTGAACACTCCTTTTATTATTACATTCCCCAGTACCTACATCTACTATCATCTGTAAAACAAATTATCATTACCAATGGGATCATTTTACGCGATATTTCCCATTCAAGTGCTAATTAATATAGTCCAATTTATTTTAGAAATTTTTATAATGAGTGTTTCAATTGTTACTGAGCAGCCTATGATATAGATTTGGGATATGCGATATATTATCTTTTTTTATAAACTCATAATGTATGCATAGGTACAGATATATGGATTGAAATTGGTAATCACAAAATCTGTAGTGTATACAACGTGAAATTGTTTCCGTTGCGGAAATTTATTGCTTAACGAACTTCAGTGCGAATAAAATGGCAGCAAAGATCATTTGTTTGAATCAGGTTCGAGGTGCGTGTACAACTGGCAAAATTACAGATTAAAGAAATAAGTAGGTTCCTAAAAAATTTAACGCAAACATAAGTAAGTGAATTGCTATATTTGTAATACTTTACACTCCAATAGTAAGGTATTCCATGTATAGTTTACCAGTTCTCACTCTGCCAATTTGCTCATCCGACTAAAATTTTGTATTTTAGAGACACAAGTATGAACCATGTCCAACAAAGCTTCTTAAACACTTAATGCAACGTAAGCTTTTACATGTGTACATGTAATCTCAGCGGATATGGTGTGAGAACGAGAACATTTTTAATAATGCACAATAAGTATAGTGAAATACAGATAGAACTGTATCCTGTATTTACTACTAATGCTTTTACTATATTCTATGCTTCGAAACTGATCTGTGTTAAAGCACAGATGCAGACGCACACTACTGTAAATACAGTACACATATAGATGGTTAGGGAGCTGTTATAAAAAGAGAGACGTGAAAAGAATGAATGTGATGTGGGATTCGATTGAGGAAATCAAGATCGAAGACGTTATGCACATACTACAGTAACCTGGTCTGGCTTTGCTTGGTTTGGCTTTGGCTTTGGCTTGAAGAGGAAGATTCATTTCGTTGTTTCTTATAGTAAAGTAAGAGGTACTGTTTAGTGACATTGGCATTGGCACAGTATTACCGTTCCTTCCACACACACACGTAGTAAATTAAATACACATACACACCAAGCAAAGCGAGACACAAGGACAAAAAGCATTGATCTTCAGATCATTCATCATCAAAATGCTTGCAGATATTTCTACATTTGTGAAGTACTGCCAAGCAGGTTGACAACATAAACCTGCATGATATATTCTAAAGCTAGGGATTTATTGTTAGTTGAATGCATCGTTAAGTCTACTCGACAGCAGTGCACAAAGAGACATGGTAGCCACACCATAGCCACAATCCACAATGCTTTTTCGATAATGTCATTTTTACACTATCTTCTAAATGCAACCACCTTCTAGTGTAGTTATACAAGAAAATTTCTAACAGGAGTCTCTAAATCGTCCACATACTCGATCACGCCTTTCCGCCTACTTACTTATGTAAATACTAAATATTATAGGCTTTTAATGGCACTGGCAATTTAATTACTTTACCCATGCTTTACCCCAATATTTTATTTGTGACCCATAGTATGTAATTTATACCTAAAATATAATATTTCAGCCAAATGTTTATCATCACCCCAATAAATTGCTATTTTCCAATTAAAATACACAAAATAATTTAAATTACATTAATTTACTTAATTGGGTATTTTTATTAAAAGTTTGAGGAAAGTGGCAATTTATTGGGGCTATGTTAAACATTTGGCTGAATTTTTATATTTTAGGTGAATTATCAGTACTATAATTTGGGGCAAACAAAAAAATATCGGGTTAAAAAAATTATTGTAGTAATCGGGGAAAACGCTTATATCACATTTCATTTTCTATATATTTTGTCTTTTATGTTTTTCAATGCATGTATCGCTATATTCTGTAGAAATAAGGGTACATAAGCTGCATCCAAACGGTTTGACATATTTGTATTTGCATTGAAAATCGGGAAATTCGATCAACTTCGCATCTAGTGCACTGCGATCACGTCACGCTTTTCCAGAAAACATCCAACAAAGATAGTAGAAAGAAGGTCTCCTCCTGTGTATACCAATTTACTTTGAAACCAAAACAAACTTTGGCCTATGAAGTTCAAACAAAGCAAAATTCGTCCGGTTCCGGTGTAAATATTCGTTTGTTATATTAAATCAAACAGAGTTTCAAATTCACGTATTTTCTTAGCGGTTAGAATTTAACCCAACTTTGTGTGTCTAAGTGTAAGTGTTTTATAAACGCTTGCATAATCAACATATATACATATTATAAGTGGAGTAGTTTACTGAACGAGTATTCCACAATGAATTATTGATGCCCTTTTATGTTGTATAATAGGCAATTGCCATTTTCGTTGTGAAGGGACTCTAGAGTCCTCAGGTTTAATATCTTTGTTCATATTTCATTGTCGTTGTACCTAGTAGTAGTTAACAATACATAATATATGAAGTGGGTAATGTGACTAATAAAATTATTTTTATCAAAAGCATTTTCCGAGAACACAATCTAAAGTTTAAAGTATTTAAATAAATTGCTATTTATTCTAATTTAATTGTTTACAGTATTGAAATAAAAAGTAAGCATATTGTTCAGACTGCCAGAATTTTGCAATATTAATTACCATTAAATCTAAGTCTATGTACTTATTACAAATAATACCTTTATGCTGCATATATGTCACATCATATGCATGTCATATGTCATACATAAGTATGACACTTATACAGTACACATACAAATTATCAAGTAACTAAGTATAATTGCTCCTGTCCTATACCTTCTTAACTTGAAAAGCTTGATAACATCTATTATTGAGCAATGAATCCCATCATCAATAAGCAGATAAAAAATAAAGTTGTATTTCTCAGTAATTCTGCAATTTTTAATAGAGTTCATGACCACAAGTGTCTATTAAAACATCTAAAATTAGTTTAAATGAAATTCATTCATCCTTATGCTTATTAAACAAACGTAAGACCAGGTTTTGTGTGTATTTATAAACCCCACCTTGTCCAAAAATCAAAAATAGATAATATGTTGTTTATTAAGGCATAATGTCATGTATTGTCTGCTCTTTGATGCACATTAGGAAGCACTTAAATTATTGGTATAAATTATTAGAGGGCCATCGTTTAATGAAGGAATGTGAAATATCTTCTAATCTATAACAAAACATGAAATTGCTTTTGAAACGTACTACATGGAGCTTACAATTTTATTCTACTGTTTGATGTAAGCTGATAAGATTCAATAATTTGTAATTAAAAGTGTTATCAAAATAGAGAGCACAGTCAGTAAAAAGTGATTAATACGCAAAACATTATACAAATATATGTAAATTCACTACAAAATGAAGTAGGATTGAAGGGACCTGTATAACATTTCAATTATAGCATGTTATAACTGTAACTAAATGTGTTATGTTATGTTACATCTTTTCTGAATTTTAATTTAAATGCGATGTAAGGCCATGAATATGTATATCCTTCACGTCTAATTATTCAGATGCATTCAGCGCATTGAACGCAACACTCAGAACAACCACAAAAGAAACGTGTCCATACTTTCCTCTTCTTTTTTTCTTCCTTTGCTGTTTTTCCATCCGCTTCATTTTTGTAGTCATTAGCCAGGTCTTTGCATATCTCAGCGTGATCTTTCAGATCCTCGTCATTGGATAAACTGACATATTTTTCAGATTTAGTAACGGTTTTTGAGACATGTCTCCGCAAATCCTGCAAAAGGACACCGGCAATTTAAAAATCGTGCTTTCACTCATTCCATAATACTACGCTTTATTTCGTTTCCACAGAATTGCAAACTACTTACATAATACAGTAGTACAGGTATTGTAAGTATTATAAGCACATTTACTGTTAAGATGACCAACTAGGATCATTATGTAAGTCATTCATAAAGATACATTTTACTAACTTGATTTCCAGTAAAATAATTAACGAATAAGTTATTCCCACATAAGAATTAGACGATTTAAGAAAAGGATTTGATTTATTGCTTAAGTAAGTGAGCTAGTTACCTTATAAGTGTCAAATTTAAGATCGACTGGTTTTGGTTCCTCCGGTTTCTTAATCTCTGTAACGTGGTGCGTGTGGAAATGATTATGAATAACCTTCGTGGCTTGTTCTCCATTTTCATCTTTCTTATTCTTGCTCTCCACGCGTGCCTCATACTCTCTAGTGGAACTTGAATGTTTCTCCTGCACCTTTACTGGTTTTCCAAACAACTTATAAACTCCTTGATTTAGGGGTGCCGACCTAGATGTTCCAGGAGTATCCTTGTCCTTACTTTCCTTTTCAACAGGAACCTCGCTGGCTGCTTTTTCCATTTTAATAGAGTTCGAATTCGACATTCCTCCAAGTGTTTCGCCTTTCTTGTCAGCAGAAGTCTTGGATCCAATTGAAGAACCCTGCCAGAAGAATGAATCTTTGAGCGAATCAGTGAACAAATTAAATTTTTCTTGTACTCTCGCATACGGGCCCTTTCCCCTTTCTTTTTCGGAGATATCTGACATGTTTGCTTCAATAAGTCTTTAGGAAACTTTACTGAAATCAAGTTTCTTGTGACTTTTATTATTTGAATATCAGAAACGGTAGGTAGCTATTTGAAAATATTCCTTTTACTTACAAAGAGAGAAAGACACGTGTTGCAAGGCAAGCAGTCTCAATAAAAGTGTTTGAGCTTACATTGCATTGCATACAGCTTGACAAATCAAATCATCAAAATATTCCAGCAGCTTGTACCTACATGTAAAATATTGATACGACAGTTTGCCAATAAATCATGATGCTTGCTACATGTAACCGTGTTACAAGTGTATCTTATTGCATTGCTTTGTATTTATTGAGTTAGTAAGTACTTGGCAACATACAGCTACATTAGTATTATATTGCAGCATAAAATATATAAGCCAGAGTCACGCAGTACCACACTTCATTTCCTAAAATCTTCCCTACATGATCTCATTATAATTATGGTAACAAATAATAAGGTAACAAAACAGTACTAACTGCTTTAATGTTTTATGATAGCATAACATATATCACATATAGATAAACTAATGATTAAGATTTATCATAAATAATGGCTTATAAAAAATTTCTAAAATCTTAGTACTGAAATTACATACAGCTACTATTAGTATATGGATTGATCCTAGTTATCAATCCTAACCAGAAAAATATCAATTTCCTACTTGACAAGTGTTCTTTAAAGATAGACTATTCAAAAAGTTTTCAACACCTTTGTCACGAGATTCTTGTGTCTGATGGTATTATACATCAATACATCTATGACATATGTACATTTTCTTACGGGCTTAGTAGGTGCTAGGTACCTAAAATTAAACGCACTCAATTTTATTTGCTGGTCTTGTAGAAATGATAAGGACGGGAATCTTGCTGTAATTCTATTTAGGTAGTATGTTTATTGAATCCCGAACGCCCTCGGTTCAAATTTTAGCATTAACGATATCTTGTTTTGTTAAAAAGTCAACCCACTCACTGCCAAAAGGCTAAACAATATCTACTTGCTCTTGCTATAAAACATTTACTTATTGTTCTAGAATGAGATATTGTATACGTACAGACATTAAGAGAGACACTTGCACTTACTTCAGCTATGTTCCTATCTATATCAGTGTCGACCATATTTCGATTCATGCTATAACAGCTATATATAGTGATTAACTTCTTTTGTTCTTTATCCGAAGAGACACAGAGCTCGCCAACGAATGGAAAACTACTCCGGAAAAACAGTATCGAGTTTCTATAAATTCGATTAGACTTTGATTTTATTTTGACTATCTAATCCGTTTCACTTGTTTTCTTTGCCAACGATAGCAAAAATATCTATTTAGAGTAACACTTAACATGCTTTATGGTCTGGTCTGGAATTAATTCTTAAATCGCACAAGATAACAAGACAAGCTACGTGATGCAATTTAACTGGTGGTCTTTGCATTCTAACGACCACAATTGTACTAAATGTATACATACTTACATACCTAAATACGTCAGCCTTTGTTGTAGTTATAATGCATAACAGACATTAGCAAATATTATTATGTAGTGTTATGAATTCACATGTTGAGTAGTGCAATTCTTAAGTTAGGTTAAAAGCTAATGTAGTTAACTGGTACGAAAATTAGCATTCAAGGCTTTGCAAGCATTTAATTGTACTTGTACACAAACCAAGAATAGTGTATATTCCAACTTACCCATACGTATACCAACGATATACAATATAAAATTTGATACACCAGCAGTATATTTGGTGGTATAATATGCATATCTATGCATATAAAAACCAAACTAGTAGTAACACTTCAGCACTCCACTTGTCATCTAAATAAAGTATTTATCGTATTACATTTGTCTAAGATCAAATAATCTGACCATATTATACTATGCAGATATGCAGACAGAATATCGCTTATAAATCACTGAATATTTGGAATACCTACATTTTTAAATTAAGTAATTATTGGTACATTTGTGGTATATTTGTAAATAATCAAAACTCTCTGTACACATAAATGATCTTAAGAAATTAAATTGTGTGTTAACTTTTCTTGACCACTAATAAACTAAATGACTGAATTGTGCCTATAATTATGCAAACTCACTGCCGTAATAGATGGAGTTCGTACGTAATATAATTGTTTTAAAAAATTGGTAGCTGACCCACTTTTGGTTTACTGTGGCTGAAAAATATGCCCAAATAATTCAGTAAGTATACTAATGGTTGCTAGAGAATGAGTGATGCTTTTAATATCTCTGTACTTCTGCAAGATATTATATTTATTAGTGAGTTAGTGAATGCATATTCAGATTACAGGGCTTAACATCCCAAAGTCATAATATTGCCATTTGAAAGTATTTTCGTCCCACTTTTGCAATAAATTCTTTCCAAACTGTTCTGCAAAATGGCAAAAATAATTGGAAATTGAATTTGCGATAATTTTGCAAAAATATTAGGTATAGTAGTGCTTCATTCAATAAGGTTCTATTCAGGAAATGTGGAATTTGACGAAAGTAATACTTAAATGAGTATATTAAAATACTTTAATGAGCATAAACTTGTAGTATAAGATTTCTATATGGTAGCTAAATTCTATTTTATTTTTTATTTATATTTTATATTTTAATTCTATTTTACCTGTACATACCTTATAAATATCTGCAGAGAACAGTCACCAATAAGAAGCAATATTTACCTTTGACCCTGTACAATTACAATGAGGATTTGGATCGCGCATCCGATTTCTTGTATGAAATTTGGATGCTGAAGATCTTCACCCAGTTAAGTCACGGGTTAGGAATTGCAATGTGAAATGTATTTACATGTGCTGGTCCATTCGCTCCATTCCCTCGCATTAAGTGCGCTGAAAGACACGTACCAGAACCAGAGAGCGTTAAATCTCCATATATCTCACTCAATCATAGATTTAAATGCTTAGCAGTCTGACGGCTGACTGAATTCATAAATTCTATTAACTTTTTATTGCGCTTACGAGTAAATAACTACTTAATTTGATATTACTATAGAATGTAAGTGTGCAATATGTTGTGTAGTTATATATATATGATCGGCATGTGATAATTCATATAACAAATAGCGTATCTTTGTACATTGACTTATCGTTATATTATATACACTTGCTTCATTCACTACAATGCGGATACCATTTTACATACATCGTCCTACACAAATGTGAATTACTGTCTATAAATACCAAAATGTTACTCCAAATGTACTTGACTGAAGATACCTAGTATGTGATTAATTCTATTATTTCTGTTAGGATATGCCTTTATCTAATTAATTATAACAGAGTCAGTGTATGGATACTAAAATGCTTAATTTGCAAACAATTAGGAGTTAAATAGGTAGCTGTAGACATTACTGTTCCCAAATGTTTAATTTAAGTGTGCACTACATATTCACCATGCTTTCTAAGCACATTACGATTTTCAGTAGGTGTAGCATAGCATACTATATGGTTCTTCTTTGTTTATACTGTTCAGTAAGTAGGAATATATTAATGTACCTACTTATGTATTTTGTAGCTTGTATGAATTTAAACAGTTTTAATTTGAACAGAGGATGCTAATAGTATAACCGACTATGCACATAAAGTTGCTAATGAAGTGGTTTACATTTAAGCTGTACTTACTATGCTTGGTCATTGGATTTGTTTAGATATGCTCACGTCATCCCATCTGCGTGGATGCTTCTCTTCATTTTCGGTTCCGTTATAGCTTCAATTCACTATTTAACCAAGCCAGTGAAGTGTACATTAATGACTCTAATGATGATACCATGTACCGCTGAGAACAATGTCAAATCGCTATATGTAATCTCTTGCTACCGCTTCTAACCTGTACTATAGTATTTGTTTATTTCATAAAGCTTACCAATGTCACTGTGTCTGTATGGTCTCTGTGACGAGGACAGGATTGCATATCTATCTGATGAAATGAATTGTGCTGACTAACAGAATAACGGGCAGTTAAAAGGAGAGCTTATTGAGAGTATAGCAGCAAAATACTTAAACTCATTAAATGAACAATTAAACCATTAATCTGCAAATCCCCGATTTATATTTATGCAACGGTTGAAATTTTGCTGGTCGGATTAAATGAATCCCGCTTGGTTTCCAAGTTTATACTTACAAATGAATTGCTAATTATCAAATTAGCAGAAAGTCTATCTATAATATGTTAATAACTCAATGACCCGATAGGATAGCGTAATGTGTACGCATTTAGGGCATTATATCACTTTTTGCGATCGCCACATATGCCCTGGTTTTATCAACGAACATTTACTATGCGTTGCCTAATTGGGAGTCGGAATGTTAATGCAGTGTTACCAGCTTGATTAAACCCTTAAACTGTTTAATTACTTATACAGAGTATTTTCTTGGTCTTTGTTTAATGATCATACATACTTTCATACTCATAAGATTAAAATAAAGCGCTTCGTCATTTAGTAAATAGTAAATTACTGAACTGTTTAGATATACAGATACATTCATCATTATTCACTTTTGAACGCCGAATTTCATTTGTGCACTGTACTTTCAACTTTTGGTTGGGATTAAAAGAGGGTAGGCATGCCGTACACAGTAGGGCTTATAAGGCAGGTCATTTACACCAAATACCTGAGGTGACCAATGAGGAAACATCTGTATGTAAAAACCAATGTGGGTGTACTTAATGTGGACAAACTTCAAAGCGTTTTTTTGTATTTATAAAAATACCTAACATGGTTTATATGTGCATGCGTATATGTATAGTAATAGTATGTGTCCACAAAAGTGAAGGGAAATCTTAAACAATCATTCTTTGTATTGTATCCCTATTTAGCGGGAAAGAGTAAACTGTAGAAAGCTTAAAAAGTGTAATAAAAATAAAGTTAGTAAATACGGTGGTTTAAGGAAATACGCTACAAACTAACTCTTCGTGAACACGAAGAAGGTTCCGTTGCATGTTGCTTGTGATATTTGTTCCCGCGTTAATGTTCTGATAAGATTATACGATAAGACTTCTAAAGACCTGCAAAGATTTATCTGAAAATCATACCCTTCTACGCCCACGCTTTTTAACAAGAAAAGGCAATAAAAACTCTCAACTTAAATATTAGTAATGATACAATCGCAATCAGAGTTCAATCCATTAATTCTGGCATACCTACATTCCTGTATTTTGCTATAATATCGTTTGATCATATAAGCACGATTAGTAGCTGAAATCAGTCGAATCTATGATTATATCTGAGACTTTCTCATGCATCTCAAATAAATTTTCTATGTGAATATGGTTGATATATTTTGAACTTCAAATTTTATTAATTTATTACTTTTATAAATAAAAAATATATAGCAAGGAGTTTTTTGGGAAGAAAAGCAGATAAAAGATATATATTAATCTTGGTCGTTTCTCTTACATTATGTCACAGAACAGAATCACATTAGAGTGAATGGCTATGCATTACATATACTACTGCAACTTTCCCTTGCTTTCATATTTAGTTAGAACGCCTGAACTCTACGAAAGTTTGTGACAGACGGGAGCAGCCGAAAACAAGTAAATCAAAGAAGGTGTACAAGTTTACTCCTCTTTCATCTTTTGGGTCACTACTACAAGTACAACTACTGAACCAAGTCGCTCTCGCTAGAATACATAAAATTTTAACAGTAGAAGGAAAGTGTCAACGATAAATCAAATGCTTACCTTTTTCCACACGTATTGCTGCACGCACGCACACAAAGTAAAGTAGTGAAGGCATAAATAAAAGTTGTAGGTAGGTTAGGGTTAGATGTTAGACTATTATGGTACCGTACGCGTACCTAGCTTTGTAAATATTTGTGTACACCGAAACCAAATTAAGGAATGTATTAGATGCTACAGATAGATACAACTCAAATATTTATTTTTGTGAGTTAGTTTTAAAATCCAAAATGGGATTTGTTATTGGAAAACGTACATTATATTTATGTAGATACGTGAACATGAACTTCTTGTCAAAGTACTCAAAGTTTTATCCGTTGAATTTTATAAGTAAATTCTACAGTGAGGTCCAAAAATAGTAAATCATTTTTTAAATATTGCAAATATATTTAACTTGCCTTGGTGTGCAGATTTATACTTACGTCCGTAGTCTGTAGGTACTGTTGATAAAAGAAGATATGTAATAATACTATTCAAAACAGTATTTACTTTCTGAGATCACGTTACGGAATTAACTACCTGCACCTTATTTTGACAATTTGTTCGAGGTGAAAGTCTGCTACTTCTGAACATTCCTGTATATGCAATAGTAATAGACAATAACATGCGTCGGATTTTTCTAAAGTCTATAAAAACAAGATGCCAACAGATTATGTGTATGCTTAGTTTAGCAAAGCGATCAGAATACTCAATCCTTAGGTAGAGTAAATATTTATTTGTGTTGTAGCATTCTACTTTTCTTCGCAGTCGTAGTCCAATCGCCAGTCCCATTTCTATCCCATCAAGGAGAATAAATAAATGTAGAATGTTGTACTATGCAAAGTACCTAACGTGCGTATATTTGTACATACCTTGCCTGGAATCTGAATGGAATGACATGTCGTGATTGTGATAAGTAAAAATGCGTTTAAACTAAATTGTACCTATTTATTTTCTCCATTGGTATTAGTTTTACTGTTTCGTCAATATAATGTGATATAAGCGTATTGACAAAAGTCTGTTAAAAGAAAGCAGCAAGCTACTGCATTGTTCTCTTACTTTTCCATATCGTGACAAGGAGTAGTTACGTTTTACGCAGCTATTAACTATCTAAACCTACATTCTCACATTCACAGTAGTCTTCCTCTTCTTTATGTAGTACATACTTAAAATGCTGTGCGCGTTGACAAAAAGACGTGTAGCCCATGAGCTAAACTTAGTATGCTGTTTTGGGGATAATTACAGGACAGGCCTTAATTCTTATCATTTTACCATCGTTTTAGACGGTATTGTTACTATTCCCCCCGCTTTACTATTGCCACCGCGTAGTATTGCCACCGTTTTACTATTCCCACCGCACAGCATTGCCAGGTTCATTTACTACCAGTGCAGTTGTGTAGGTATAAGTACCTGTGTGTATGGGTGTATAATATTCATGTAAACAAGTGCACTTTTTTAAATTAATGCTAAGTAAATTTAAGATTTAAAATAAAGATTTCAATATGAAGTATGTACTTACTTACGTGTAATGATTATAATGTGTGGTATTATTATATTATGTGAGGTACTTATACCTATCTGGTAGTAAATGAGAGCGTTTGTTGACAAACCTGGCAAAGCTGTGCGGTGGGAATAGTAAAACGGTGGGAATACTACGCGGTGGCAATAGTAAAGCGGGGGGAATACTACGCAAACCGACTTTGTAGTATACCATATTGCGGTGCCGGCCAGTCACCAGTTGGCATGATGTAAGTTGTAAAACAAATTATGTCATTATGTCCCTTCTTCAATCGGACCATGCCATGAAAGGGTTGAAAATCGTTGCAGCGCGTCACATTCAGCATTTAATATAATAGAGTAGCTGAGATAAGAGATTCGGTTGGTTATTTACAGCGCAGCGGTCGGATTATCTGCAAAAGTAATTACCTAAATATGTACCAGAGTAATTTTTCAGTCCCCTTACCACTTGTTTTTGAATTCCAAAAGATGTGAGGATAAATATGTTACATCATACAAGGTTTCGGGTGGAATAGTCCCATTGGGTAGCATTCCCAACTTTCCCGTCCAGGATGGTTCATTTTTTAGCGTACAAGCGTAAAAAGTGGGAAGGTTCTGGGAAAGTTATAATACATGTAATGTTGACCATAACCTTCCCAATTCACATGGGATCTTTCCCGATAATCCAGGGCGTCCCAACTTTTGAGGTGGGAAATACCGAAACCATGAATATGTCGTGGTAAAAGGGACTTGTTAACTTTAGAGCAGAACTGCCCGTGCTCCAGCTCCACTGACATAACGGTTGGTGTCGGGATAAAGGTGGGTTTATATAGTTCACAGATGTCTATATAGTTCTCCAGGCTAATTACTACGACACCTCATATCTCGAAATATTTAGTATTTAGTGGGAACCCCTAAATGTTTCATCGGATATGTATCAGTCATAACCCAGAGGTAAACCGACCCGTTATCGGATCGGTATTTTTGTCTCTAAACTAAAACTGGTATTGCCGTTTTATGTTTTATTTTACTTACTGTAATTTTATTATTATTATAACAGGTTGAAAAATTTCGGAATCTGGGAAAATGTCACAAAACGTAGACGCCGCTGTTGCCGATTTAGAGGCTGAGGATGAATTAACTGGTGACCAAGAAATAGATGAAAGGATGAGGGAGGAAGCTTTGGAAAGGTACAGGAAAACCGTGGAAGGTGAAGGCCCTACAGTGGAAAAGGATCTAACCGGTTACAAAATAGAAGATGGTCCACCAGAGCTGGAAGAAGGTGAGAGGATGCCCGATAAAGCGATGGAAGAGATTAAAATGGACGATGTCCATCCCAAGCTAACTGCTGCAGATGCAGCAAAAAAGGAAAAGGAACTCAAGAAAAAATTGGAAAAAGAAGCCAAGATGAAAAAGTTTCAAGAAAAACAGGAAAGTAAAAAACAGGCTACTGTAGAGAAACCCACCGACAAGATAAAAGCGAAGCCTGAAAAGTCAAAAGAGAAAGGACCTACTGCAGAAGAACTTCTGAAAAGCTTGGGCAACGTTGCACCTGGCACGAAGAAACCGACCAATGGACCAATTCCAGATTCCTACAGCCCACACTACGTCGAGGCAGTTTGGTATCCATGGTGGGTAAAAGAAGGATTTTTTAAACCTGAGTATGGATTGGGGGGCAAAACGCTAGAGGAAGCTATCGCAGAAAGAGGAAAGTTTGTCATGGTCATCCCACCACCCAATGTAACTGGGACACTTCATTTAGGCCATTCTTTAATGGCAAGCTTGGAGGATACACTAACTCGCTGGAATCGTATGTGCGGAAAGGTCACCCTTTGGGTACCAGGTTGTGATCATGCTGGTATTGCAACTCAAATGGTAGTGGAGAAAACTTTGGCAAGAACTGAAGGGAAAAGCAGACATGATCTTGGAAGAGAAGAGTTTATTAAACGAGTTTGGGAATGGAAAGAGCAGAAAGGGGATCGCATTTATACACAATTAAAACGTATGGGAATTTCTGCAGATTGGGACCGGGCTTCTTTCACTATGGATGAGAAACTGTCTAAAGCTGTAGTACGAGCATTTGTGTCTCTATTTGAGTGGGGATTCATCTATCGCTCCGACAGATTAGTTAATTGGTCTTGCACCTTGAAAAGCTGTATATCTGATATTGAAGTTGATAAAATTGAATTGCCTGGTAGAACTTTCTTGGCCGTGCCTGGTTACAAAGACAAAGTTGAGTTTGGTGTTTTGACTTCATTTGCTTACAAGATCGATGATAAAACGGAAATCGTTGTAGCCACTACCCGTCCGGAAACAATGCTTGGTGACGTGGCCATTGCTGTACATCCTGAAGATGCACGGTATGCCCCCCTGGTTGGAAAAGAAGCACAGCACCCATTTTTGGACCGAAAGCTGATAATTATAGCCGATGAAATGGTTGACAAAGAGTTTGGTACTGGGGCTGTAAAAATTACTCCAGCTCACGACCCCAATGATTATGAAGTCGGAAAGCGACACGACCTTTCATTTATCACAATCCTGGACGAAGATGGCAATTTGCTTAGCAACTGTGGGCAATTTTCTGGAATGAAAAGATTCGACGCTCGGAAGGCAGTTGTAGCAGAATTGAAAAAACTTGACTTATATCGTGACAGTGTTGATAATCCTATGGTTGTACCTGTCTGCTCCCGATCCAAAGATATTGTTGAGCCCCTTCTTAAGCTTCAATGGTATGTCAATTGCTCCGAAATGGCAAGTCAAGCTTTAAAACTGGTGGAGGGAGAAACCATCCAAATTCTCCCTGAGCAACATCGAAAGACTTGGAATCATTGGATGACCGGGATCCGGGATTGGTGCATTAGTCGCCAGCTCTGGTGGGGCCATCAAATACCAGCTTACAAAGTAATTCAACAAAGTGATAATTTGGAGGAAGAGGTGTGGGTTGCTGCCGAAAGTGAACAAGAAGCCATGCAAAAAGCCCAAGAAAAGTTTCCAGGAGCCAAGGACATAAAATTAGAGAGGGATCAAGATGTACTGGATACATGGTTTTCATCGGGGCTATTTCCGTTTTCTGTGTTTGGCTGGCCAGATAAAACAGAGGAGCTAGATGTATTTTATCCAACAGATTTACTGGAGACTGGGCACGATATTTTGTTTTTCTGGGTTGCCCGTATGGTGTTCATGGGCTCAACATTAACGAAAACTGCCCCTTTTAAGGACGTGTTTCTTCACTCGCTGGTTCGAGACGCGCATGGTAGAAAAATGAGCAAATCTCTAGGAAATGTCATTGATCCATTGGATGTGATCAGAGGAGTGACATTGGAAGATTTATATAAAACTCTGGAGGAAGGTAACTTAGATCCCAAGGAAATTGAAAAGGCGAAACAGGGTCAAAAACAAGATTTCCCTAATGGAATTCCTGAGTGCGGAACAGATGCACTCCGTTTTGCTCTGTGTGCCTGCATGACCCAAGGAAGAGATATCAACTTAGACGTCCTCCGAGTTCAGGGCTACCGATTTTTCTGTAATAAAGTTTGGAATGCCGTCAAGTTTGCTATGCAGTACTTATCTATGGGAGACTACTCACCAAGCAGCAACAGTCCAATTAACAATGGAGTGGCCGTATCCTCATTTGAGCGGATGGATATGTGGATAATTAGTCGTCTGAGTAAAGCAGCACAGACATGTAATGATTCCTTAAAACAGTATAATTTCCAAGAATCAACTACTGCCATTTACAACTTTTGGCTCTACGACCTATGTGATGTTTACCTGGAATCCTTGAAGCCCAAGTTTGCTGACGTGACTCCACAAACAAAGTTGATGGAAGATGAAAGGATTCATTTAGATGTTCTCCTCATGTGTGTGGAGACGGGTCTCAGATTATTGTCGCCATTTATGCCGTTCCTTACAGAGGAATTGTGGCAGCGCTTACCTGTGTTTATTAACGAGAAAAGTACTCAAGCTGCATCTATTTGTGTTGCACCATATCCCACAAACGACCAATTGAAATCTTTTGAAAATCCCCAAAACGAAGCTCAAGTATCTTTTATGAATCAACTTATACACACTATTCGATCAACCCGGTCCACGTATGATTTACCGAATAAAACTAAAACGGAAGGTGAGTATTGAGTATGCATTCAAATATGTTTTTTTAACAAATTAAGCAGACAATACCATATACCATGGAATATTGCATTCGAAAAGAATTAGCTAGCTAGTCAGGTCGTTACCGTAAGGATGCTATATAGTACTTAGACCTGTCTTCAAATATGATATAAAATTTGAAGTAGAAGTTAACAAAAGTAATTTTTCTATTGACGATTTACAGCTTTCGTGTTAAATTTCGACAAATCGATGAACCGCGTTTTAACAGAAGAGCAGACTACATTATGTGGGCTGTCATTCTCGAAAAGTATCCAGGTGATTGGCTGCAGAGAAGAGGCTCCCGCCGGCTGTGCTGCTGCTGTAGTCTCGGATAAATGCACTGTCTACATTTTACTTAAGGTAATACACAAAAGAGAATTTGTTGCCTGTTCTAATGTAATGTAACGTAAACGTAACTCCATGAATGAAATGAATTGACAAAGAGCTTAGCGTCAAGGCTTAGTTAGGCTTGCTGGGTCAGTTGGCTAACTTGACTGACTGGTTCAGTTGGGTTGAGTCGACTCAACTCGGCAGGCTTCCTCAGAAACAAAGTTCTAGAATCTACTTTGTCATTTAATTTAGGGATTGATCGACCTTTCCAAGGAGGAAGAAAGGATAAAGAAACAGATTGGAGCGAAAGAACAACAGTTGAGCAAGTTGAACGAAACCATAAGGAAAAGCGACTACAAAGAGAAAGTTCCCCAAGCCGTGCAAGAGCTCAATACTGGAAAGGTAAACTCATTGGAAGGAGAAATTGAGCAGCTCACCCAAGCTTTGCAATCAGTTAAGCTTATTCTCACGGAGCAGTAAAACCACCAAGCAATCAAGCTATTGAAGATCCGTCTCCTAATCAAATGTAAATCGGGGGACAGATATTGCCTAAAAGTCGGAAAGGCAATTAACACCTCTAATCTTGTCATACCACTTTTTTATTTGGATCTAATTCGAAGATATATGCAGGATTTTATTGTCATTTGGATGAGCGTAATAAAGGCAATCGGGGAATCGCCTTCACATACAGCGATCCCAAGTGATTTCAAAATAAACAATCTTAAAATGCATTAGTAGATAACTTTATTTTTATCATGGTCATGTGTGGGGCTTTTCCATTTTAAAAAGTTGGGAAGAGTTCTCTTGTACACACAGTTAAATGGATCGACGTAACCAAAAACATCCCTCTGTAATTAATTTCTTTCACTGTAGAAGTAAGTAGTTAGTCCGTATATTTTCTTGATGTCATATGTGTTTGTTCTTTGTAACAAAAGTTTACGTTTTTTTGTATTTATATATATCACGCACACAACACATTTTATAATACAATCATTTAACTAAGTTAAGAACAATTTTATAATGTACGTTACTACAAAGGAGTTGGTATTCGAATTATTTATTTATTAGAAGGATGTTTTAGAAGTAGAGTCAAGAGTCTTGACTAAATATTGAAATAGCACAAAGAAGAAATTATTAAACCCGCTAATTTAATGCGTTTTTCTGAATTAGTTGCATGTATTCACCATAAAAAGTGGAATAACTTTTGGTTGTACGTATTTAGCACGTATGTATGGACTATGAGACGAGAAACGAATAATGTAAATGTAGATTGTATAGTTATTTTAATGGTTACGGCGTTAGTGGTAACTTTTTTGACTGAGAGTAACAAAACTTGAGATAGAAAATTATTCTAAAGAACAGTTAAAAATATTTGAAGTGATCTAACATTTATATGAAATATTGACAAGGAGTCTTCGTTATAATAATGATATTTTCCTTCGATATTTTTAATTGCGCACACACACAAATTGTATTAAGAACCATAGGTTTCGATTTTTGTCAACAATTCTTAAGTATTCATCTAATCTAAACGATATTCTTGATTTCTTAGGGTTTTGCTATACACCAGCATTCATCCGTCCGTACATCCATATTAAGTACATAACTTCAAAGAAGCATTATCTTTATTAGGTTGTGGCTTTCATATAACTAGTATTTATTTTATTTGGTAAACTAAATAACGATAAGTAACAGCCCAACTGGGTATTGACTATCTGTATAATAATTATATAATGCAGATTTCAGGTGGTTATTTATATATTATTATGTCTACTGCACCTAGTAGGTAAGTAGTATAAGTAGTTAGTACGATACGAAGTTTATAGACAAGATTTCCGAATTTCTTTTGTATTATTTTGTCCTTGATATACATATTTTTGTAGATTCACTTTCACGTCCGTGTGCTATGCTTTATTTTTATTTTCTGTGAGTTTCTTTGTCAAAACGGTAGGAAAATGATCACTGAGTCAGACTAGAGTTTATTTATCATTCCTTTAATATAATTACAATACATTATATATACTCGTCCGTTATTTCTTAAAGTTTATTTGCCTATACCCATTATACTAGTAAGTATTATATTAACTGCATATTTAAGTCGTTTGTTTAGTTATACGATAGAGTTGCTTTGATTGCAGGGACAAGTGAGCCAAATTGACTCTTGCCTACCCTCCCTACTTATTGTTAGTTAGCATTACTTATTATTGGCTTGGCTTCTTTCTTTGTATTGTATCTGGTGTGTCATGTCATGTCATATATGTGGTGTGTAGTTATAGTTGTATATCTATCGTATAATGTAGACTTTAATTACAATATAAGATAGGATAGGACAACTGTGCCAGTATGTAAGTACTTATGTATGTATGTATGTGTATTCGAGAATAGATTATCATAAGCCATCGAGGCGGACAAAGAAAGGAATTGAATTCAGACAGCATGATATATGGTCGTGGAGCACTTCTGCTCAAGGAAAAGGTGAATGTGCTGAAAGGTGGGCCGGTCCGGAGGATTCTTCTGCCAACACTCTCGCATCAAGTCAAATATCTCAGGTGGACTCAACAGGGGTTGTGGGAGCCAAACTTGCTACAATTCCAAATAGAAAACAGGCACATATTAATGTCAATATTAATAACAAATGTTATAATAATATAGCAAAGCAACTATTATCCATAAAAACACACGCACACCTACTACGTTTAGTATTCGCATGTCTTTGAGCTACAAAAAGTATCCTATCTCCGCTTTTGTTAACCATAATAATTTATTAATCATATCTAAAAATATCTATCATATAAAGTTTACTTAAATACAAAGTTAAAAACGCAGCTATGAAGTGCGTTAAACATGGTGGACATAATGTTGAACATTTGAAACCAACGCAATGTATAAACAAGTACCTACAGTTAAATACGATATATACACTCTTTATTGAATATCTTCGCAAAATGTATTACGATATTGGATACGAAGTCAAAGCCTGCTGCAAAATGCCTAATCTTCATATTATGTAAGTATAAGTACTTGAAGTATTAGTAACCAATTTGGGTACGTAGAACAATGAGTTTCTAAGCTGCCTTTGTAAATGGAGCGAATACGAATGTATAGAGTAGGTATAAATGTAAAAGGTACGTTTGTCTTAGGAATGTCTGTACAATTTCATAATAAATATAGTCAGTGAGGGTATATTTATGTGTAGTACATATTTATAATGTCACTGCGGGGAATAGATGTGTGTACATGTAACTGACCTGACTTGTTGCCGTTGATCCATATTTCTCAGCCAAAGTGCTGATCTGATGATCTGGTACGTGAGCTAAAGGTTTCTGTCGACACAGAGTCAGAATTTCCCAGAGAGTGACCCCGAAGGACCACACGGAGCTGTGCATCGTAAACTCATCCTAAAAGCCGCACACAACAAAGAAATGTGTCCAGTTAGCAGATTTTGAATATAGATTCATAGATTGACGGCCTGTCTACAGCACATATCTATATCTATGGGGAAAGTGGGGCACAAGTAAGGTATGGGCTGGTGAATTGGAAGTTTGGAAGGGAGGGATGAAAGGATGGCAATTTTACGGTTTAGCCAAATATTTTATTCCACTCTGTTCATTGTGCTTATTGAGCATAATAAGGCTATCTGCGGGATACTCGGATGTCCAGCTTACTCGAGGTTAAATAAATATCAGTAGCCGATAGTGTGTTAGTGAAAGAGAAAGAATGGAAAGATAGGAATAGGAGTGTAACATAATAAATGTGTTGGAGGTTCTATGCGTAATCAGGAATTCCTCCCACTACAGTTTGTGGACTGACCAAAGTTACTTTCATACTTGTAGTTTGGGAAATCATGACCAGATTATGCTTAATACCTGCAACATAACATATGCGCATTGTACCATTGGTGAGTTATTAAGGAAGAGCATTAGGATCTGGGAAAGTGGATCTTGTGCCGCTACATATAGAATAGAAAGCATGAATTCAAGTCGTAAAGAATTGTAAATAGTGCTGGGGACGGATACTGCGGAATGAATGAGAAGTTAGCAGAGATTGAGGACAACAATGGGATGGATGGACTGGAGGAAGTATTATTGTAGAAAAGAGATATTTAATATATAATGGAATAGTATAAGTAAGACTTATACTTATGTAGATATAAATATGTATATAGTTATAAGAGTAACGATAGGATAGGAGAGTGGGTATATTTTTGACAAGAGAGGGTGTTACACAAGAGAGAGAGACTCACAGTGAGAATAGATTCCCAGGACCACCAACGGAGAGGTGCTAGACCTCTGGAAGTATGACAGTAATCGCCTCTGTACTGCTCACAAGCCATCGCCAGATCAGATATCCGAATCGACCCTTCCCGCTCCACCAGACAATTCCTAAGGTCAGTCACATAAAATATTCATCATCATCTCTACAACACAAATAATCACTTTCTACACTCTCTCCACTTTCACTTTCTTGACCCACAAACTAACAAACAACCCCTGCCCTGTGTGTATTTACTATCTTACTTCGGATGTCAGATTCATATTCATTTACCTAACTACTGCATATATTAACGTGTGTCTAGTATCTACAAAACGACACCGTATACCTAATATCTAAGTAAATAATATCCACCGAGTGTATTTTTACTCACACAAAGATCCTCTCTACATAATATAACGTAGAAACAAGAATAAGATTTGGCATATAGCTATAAGCATTGGGGAAAACCTTACACAAAAATTGCATTGCTTTGAAATCTGTCCACCTTTAATTGAATTAAATAAGAGTAGTCGTACTAGGTACCATTGACTGGATTCCTATTCGTATTCATTCAATATCCATAAGAGCAGTAACACGTATGCGATTTTGTAGATAATCTTTATAATTAGGTACCACAGAATATAAGCATTTCTCCTTTTTGGGTAGCCAGTGCAATCGTGATGTACATTTTAACAACTTGCAAATGCATTTTTAACTGCACCGTATACTAGCAAGTACTTATAATTAATTATTAACTAGTAACCTTACTCCCCTTATAAGAGCGCAAGGAATGAAAATGTAGATAGTACATATATAGAGATGTTTATATATTTTATTTTATGTGTTCTGTCAGTGAGTGGGCCAAGATAAGGGAAAGCAAGATATATTTTTATGAAATACAAATAGTATTAGTTGGGAATGGGAAGATGCATTTAGGTATATAAATCTAAAAGGTATTGTGGCGAACCTGGCAGAAAGATCCCGGTGGATCAAAGAGAGGCTTTCCAGGTAGTTCATCCCAGATGCAATTTGGGCTCCCACGCTCAGCAGCCAACTCAAACTACAACACAAAACAAACAACAACATTCTTCATGAATTCTTTTCTATTATTCCACGGGATTCGAATTGACTGGACTGGACTGGAGAACTGGAGGAGAAGCGACTCGATCAATCAAAGCTCCCTGTCCTGTCCACTCCAGTCCGTCAACCCGATTCCATTCAATTGTGTTCCGGGGAAAGTGGAGATTCCTCTCTCAGCTCCACACACTCCATATATTTCAGACTCAAACAGGAGCTTACATTACAACCATAAGCTGAGAGACCGTCCTCGTGGAAGTGGAGCAATGAGTCCGAGATCTCCTATTATTGGCAACGAAATGAGCTAACGTACCTATGCAGCATTTCAATTTCAACAAATCTCTGGGTTTCTGAAAAATGGTGGAGTGAGCGAGTGAGTGGACTGAAGGAGAGAAAGGCACAACTTTCACTCTCTCTCCCATATGTGAATAATATTTGGATTTCTCTTAAAAGAAATGTTTTCTCACAACACATTCCCTCACAACACAGAACATTGTAAGAACTATGTACCGTAAATCCTCCCATACATACCCGGTGTAAAACAAAAATGTGTAATTTAAAAAATGGCAAGGTTTTATTGAGTAATATTTTATGTATGCGTTGCAATTTGTCTTAGCACGAAAATAATGAGTTTCGACACACGAAGAATTGTAAAAGAAAGAAGATGCGTAGGCGTACCCCCATAGAGAAAAACGTTTTGTGAGAAATGAAAAACAGAAAAACTGAAACCGTTCGAAGGAAGAATACCAGAACTGATGGTGTTTGAATTTGAAATTGTAATAAAATTCCCCATGCGTATAGGTACATACTATTTGGAACTGGCAAAACCGGAACCAGCAGGAACCGGTCAAAACCAGCAAACTTTACGGTTTCGTGTTTGCCCTTCTCTAGTGCACTAATACTAAATCTGAAGAGGCATCGCCATTATAAAATATCTTAAGCTGCGTATGTGTGTGGAATACTGTGTTGTGTATCGAATTTGAGAAATGTTTATTTACCTGGGAGTATTAGAGAGTCTTGAGAGGAAGGAGCATAAATCACCACATTCGGGGGCCGGGTACAAAGCCAACAAGGGCTTCTTCATCTCACTGCACACTGCTATCATGGCCAACACGTGTTCATGATCCAGCAAACTCAGCAACCGGATTTCAGACATACTCTGCAAAATAAGTCACACAAATCTAATAATACAATTTGTCCAACCCTTGAACTTTCTTTTCATCCTTCTCCACAAAATGCAATAATATGTAGTTCTACAATACATTATAAGGTTCATGCCCAAACAGTACCATACGTACAGTTCAAAATGATTAGATTACCAAACATTTTATAAAACGTGTTTGATATGTTATACAACGCATATAAATAAATAATTATGGGTGCAATTTATCCTATCATACAACTATAGTATTTAGTTGAAAGCTTTTTGTTACTAGGTACCTATAAGTATCTACATATATTGCTTGTATTGCGTCCGTTTACGTCTTTGACTTTTACTGACGTTGCTTTAGAAATTCTCATTCAAAACATTTTACAGGAAAAGTATACTCAACTCAATGACACATTAGACACGAATTACACACACAGATCACGTACTGCAGTCGAAAATGGGACACACTGGGGAATTAAGGGAAAGGTGGACGGAAGTCCTTTCTCTATAGTAATTAGTTCATTCATTATAGTCCTGTATATACTACACTACTGCTATTGCACCGTGTACCTGTTTGAAGTTCGTTCACTATAAAGTTGAATTATTGCTCGTATTTAGTTGCATGTATGTACATAATAAGGATTTAACTATGGAAGAAAAAGAGGAGGAGGAGGTGAGATTGGGTCTCCTCCACTCCAACCCACTCTCTAAACAAAAGTGTTGCTAAGCTCATAAAACTACAACAATGAGTTAATCGGCAGTGTAACTACATATTTGGGCAGTTAGCTGGATATTTATAGTAGTGTGAGCATAGGTTCAGTTCTTCTGTCCGTCTCTTTAAATGTATTCTGGTAACATGAGCAGTTAATTACTTTCCCTAGTTTTTCCAGGTCAGGCAGAGTGTGCAAGCGAGTAAGGTTAGATTAGAATGTAATTCTGGCTCAAGCTGCACATAATACATATACTCATACTATGTAAGTAAAATATTATATGTAGTACTACAGCACATTATAGTATTTACTTGATGTGTTGTGTTTCTTGCTTTGTTTTGTGAATGAGGAAGGCGATGGTGAAGGAAAGCAGTTAATTTTTTTAACGATATAATATGCTATTGAAATGCATAACATGTAATCAGAGTGCATGCAGAAACTAGAAACGATCTCTTTGCTGGAGACTCCAGTATACTGGAGCGAGTCTCATGTCTCATTCATCGCCCTCCGCATCGACTGTTGACCTCCACTCACTCAAGCAAAAAACAAATTTTGAAAAAGTACGAAGATATACTTATTTGTACTGCAATTACATATATACAAACTGATGGGTTGCTTAATATTACTCTTTTAAGGAATATACATTTAAATATGAGTATACTCAAATGTATAAGTTAGTGTGTATGCCCACTAACCTACCTACCTAAGAACCTACCATATTATGGTACATTATAATAAACCATGGCAATGGGTGTCCAACTGTATCGGCAGTGGACATTATGCACATTATGCGCATTATGCGCAGTATAAACCCCAAACTGGGCGGATTTTGTTGATGAAAATAGTTTTAATGGCATATTAGATTAGAGACATTTAGTACTAAATTCCCACAAAATCTCACATTTCCTCACGTATAGGGTAAATTGAGAATCATGTTTGGATTTCTTGTGCCAATACCTTTAAAATTTAAAAAAGAATTGGGCGTGGCCAGAACTCCATGTGGGTGTGGCCAATTTAGTCCAACAAGGTACTTTTGGCCTCCTATTTCGAATTCTGAAAACAGAATTCGAAAAAGTTGACGCGTTCAAAAGTTAGAGCCTGAACTGACTGACGGACAGACGTCATTATTAAACCTATACTGTATCCTGCCGATACAGAATAAATACTTATGGATGCCTAGGACTTGGTAGATGCAATTCTAAATTGCATTGGAAATAATTAGTTTAATATTTAGTATTAGAATTAGTCACGACTAAAAATACGAGTAAAGTAACCTACCCTACTTCGATCAGCAACAGCATCTTTCCAAGTAGAACAATATCAATGCGATTAGGAATATTTTAATCATTTCATATGGTAGTGTTATTTTAGCATTTTATACATGGGTACCGGTATGACTGTGGGGGTCACAACTGCACAGTATAAGTTGATGGACTTTTTTACGCATATTCCGTAGCTAAATATTCAAATATGATTTGATAAAATAGATGCTGAGTTGCCTGTAAGTACATTATAGCCATCATACTCACTTACTGCCACCAGCGGTAACATCGTTAGTGATCATAATTTGTAGGCTAAAGCTTCCGTTATGTAAATACATAATACACACAGTCATACATTGAAGGTATGTAAAAGATATTATGTGTATGCTGATAAGGTTTGCTATTACTAATGATTCTGTGTCGTATTAGTATGTACCTATGTACTATACTACTGAAAGTATAAATATGTGAGGGAATTTTTGTGGGATAATGGTCTCTTTTTCTCGTTTAGAGGGTCACTTAATGTTCTCCCCTTTATGATGCAATAGGATCGGCTATTAGTCTCCACTGCAATCTAATAGTCTAATAATGGTGTCGCTGAGTTATAGAGTCCTTTCTCTCCGTTCATTTCTCCTTTTCCTTCGTCTACCCTACCTTCTCACTTTATACTTTCTGCCTTACTCTCTATGTACATACATAGTACATACATATTACATACATATCTAGAATACAGAGAGAGAGAAGCAGTAGTGTCGATCTTGAGAGCGATAATGTTGGCGGAAACGCGGAGCTGGCTTCCAGCTCAGCTTGACGGGGAGTCGGCTCTTTAATGTCCTCGTTTTCGTGTTATGAGCACGAGGAGGGTGGTATACATATAGAAATAGAAATACGTACCTAGAACCTAATACTGTACTTTACCTACCTAACCTTACCTATACGTGCATACATACTGTACACATACTTGCAGTAGTACTACTAGTATATGTAGCATAGATAATAAATATATACCGTTCCGTTTCTGTTCTGTGCCCATAGTATTACCATATCGAAATATTTATCTACGAACTATTACTTACTACAGTACTATTCCCATATAATGTTTCCTAGTACCTACCCATCAAGTACTTTATATTTAGGAATAGTAGGGAGCTATAGATAACTAGAATTCCTGTTCTTTACTTGCTAACGATAATAACTATTGTGTATTAAATGTAATGTTAGTGTATACTTATGATGGGCGAGTAGTGATTTTGAGTGCATGTAAAAAGAGTTAGTATTCTACACCTTACATTGTAACCTAAGCTAAACTGCTTACTTTACACTCTTTACTCTCCTCACCTCCTTTCCCTCCTCTTATATATCACTACACACATTCTACGTATATTACACAGTGGAAGTATGTAAGTTACATGGAAACATACGCAATCAACCAGCAGGATAATAAATGGCTAACGACATCAACTAATACTACTTACTACATTTATTTGCAGACACTCTGGAAGATCATAGTACACAAGCACGAACATGCATACAGCACGTACTTAGGCATACAGAAAGGGTCTGCCGTTTTTAAATCCCAACTCCGATCCTCCCTGGTGTATTTTCCTCCCGACACTTTCCATCCCTCTACTCTATCCTGACCATTGCCATATATGGTAAAATAAACTATTTGATGGTTTAATTTTACGGACAAAATATCGAATTTTGGATTTTGGATTTTGAAGTCTATTAAAGCATTCATTGGCCTGAAAAGACCATTAAAAATTAATTATGACAAAATATTTTATTAGCTTTAACTGTTGTTCAAAAATAAAATGTTTTGTCTATACAATTCAAACCATTACATACTATCTAAGTATCTATACGCCAATGGGCAGTCAAAAATTCCAGTTAGGAAAAGAGTCTGGAGTAAAAGGCACCGCGCGAGGAGGAAAAGAATTGGGGGAAAAGTGCGAAGATCCAGAGAGAGTACTTTTAAGTACTACTATATATTAGCAATCTAAATTCTAACCAAAACCAAGCCACACTGCAAAGTGCAACATAACAACATTATATACCCCTATAGTACATAATATATAAAATCCCATTGTTGTTGTTGATTTATATGGAATTAATGTATTGAATATTCAGTATTGATTTGTATTGAAAGGTAATAGGGTTTAGTTGAACACATGTATGACATAGGTTAAGTTAGACGTAAGAATAAGAAGATTACTGAGAGACAAGAGGAACCATCAGTTTCGTATATTATTGTAATGGTTAGCACTCGCACGCGATATCCAAGCACTGGGGTTTGATCCCCAGTACGGAAATTAACTTTTGGTATTATTCCCCGCTGTAGTTCTCTCAAAAACTATTTATAGTTCACTAAAACTAAAGTCCACAATACAGCTGTATTTATTATAATTATGTGAAGCTATTACACATGCTGATACAAGTAGTATTAATACGACATTTTCATGTTTATAATGATATGCCTACTGTAAATATTTGTACTGTGCTATGTAAATTCAATGTACTATTTGCACACACATGCCTACATTAATTAAGTAGGGTATAATTTCTTGCATACCTAAATACTAAATTACCTTTGTATTTACATATAACATTGCATTGCATTGCATGCAATGTTACCATTTAGTACAGTAGAGTGTATATATCGTAGACATAATAAATTCTATATAATAGAGAGACTGTATAATGGCTAGTTTATGCTTGTAAATATTATGATGTGCATAACGTGTGTAGGAAAGGTTTGTGTGCATTGAGCCATTGACTAGCGTTAGAGTGATGTTGACTGTTTAGCTTGGAGGTGGTGGTTGGTGGTAGTGGTGACGAGTCTGTGGATAAGAGGAGAGTGAGAATAATAGTGAGTGAATGAGGTCTGTGGGAGGATGAGGAAGGGAATGTGATGCGATAGGCAAAGAAGGATTCCCAAGTGATAGTTGACACATACCTTAATGGTTTTGGCAATGATTCGGCAATTGCGATAAAGCGTTCCTTCATGACAGGCAATTTCTCCTTCAAAGTCGTACAGATGAACCTGGAAACCAAAGGGAAACCCGTTCAACTCCATTACATCACATTACACAATATGCCCATAGTCTAGATATCCTGTGTCGCCCGTCTGATGCCAGCCTCCAGCACAAACCCGCAAAACACATCCTCACACACCCACCCACTAACTACCATACCCATTTCCCAACATTCACAACAACACAAGATAAAAAGGGACCTTTTCGTAGAGCTGCAAGTGTATACTATTTATAGGGGAGGGCCCTTGGATTTTGGATCAACAGAAGGTGAGTCTGATTGAATTGAAGAATGTTTTGAGTGGGAGGAGAAAGGGGAGAAAGGATTTTGTCTGTTGCTAAATAATGAGAGAAAGTGTCGGCGAAGGAGAAAGGAAGGAACGTCGATTGATTGTATTGTAGACAGAGTCATTTATATTGTTTTGTAGTAATGTCCAGGCATGTAGTGAGCGAGGATATGGAGGGATACACAACACATAGAGAAAGCGACGGTGGCTGGTCAGAGTTGGCATGACACACACATACACAGAGAGACACAGAATTTCAGGAAGAGAATGTGTTTGGCCGGAGATTAGGTTTTAAGAATTACCTGTCCGTATAGGCACGAGCCGAGGTTTTCTATCAATCTTAATTGGCGTAACGACACCTCGGGGACTAATCGTCCTCTGTGATTCCGGTACGAGCGTCCTCCTCCCGAACTCAAGTTCCACACACAGCTTGCCGTCTTCAGCTGAAAAAACAAAAGGATCTCTCCTATACTCTCCATGCACACAATTATATGTGTTGTATTGGGATAAGGGATTATAATATCCCAATACATACCCTTATAGTTGGATGCTATGTAATACATAGGTATACAAAGCACTAGCAAGTTCCTACCACAACCAACTAAGTTACTACATACGAATCCAAGTTAGGTTTAGAGATGGATGATATTATATAAAGTTATATAAAGTATATATGTACGAGTGGATGTGGTACGTAACAGAGTAGTGAGATCGAGGGAGATGAGAAAGACATGGAGCATGCAACCATTAAATTGCTACAGTATCTGCTAACGCCGTTAGAGCCAGGATAGCCCACTCTATTCTCCAGACGAGAAGATTCCGTGTTCAGGAACCTCCGTTGTGTTCCGCTCTGTTTGCTCAATTGAAGGTCGACTCCGGACTTTCTCTCGCACTTTCTCATTATGTATGGTCTTATACTACTTACTATTTAGTAGTAGGAAAGGTAGATGTTTGGAGTGAGTACTCGCTAACTGTTCTCTTGATATGTAACTGAACTTCCTTCTTCTACTTAGATATCATACAATTTAGTACCTACCTTGACAACATTTCACTGTCTTAAGTAAAAATAGTACGTAGTAGGTGAGCAAGAGTCTATGCATGTCTATACAACACGCAATTCTCGTTCACTACATTATAATTAACTACTGGAACACATAAGTAGGTACACCATTATCTTCAAAAGGCAATATGGCATAGCTATTGGTGCTTTGTAATATTTTCAACTATTTATTCTTTCACTTTGATATTTTGACAGCAAACTACTCACCATGTATTTTATATTGGGGAATCGAGCAAGGTTTGTATGTAAATCACTGTACTACTATTTATGTAACCACTTTGATCACCATCTGAACGAGATGAAGTATTATAAGGAGCTCAATTTTCTTTCTTCTTCATGAAAAAGTTTTTTAGAATAAAATATTTATGTGAGCATCCTCAAATGTGTATTAAATGGTCAAACTAAAAGTGCATTCAATATCCATAGAATCTTGAGTACCTGCCTGTGCCCATAATATTTTTATAAACTACCAGAAAATTAAGGAGAAAAGTTTCAGCTTTCACCACTTACTTATCAAAGCACCATGTACCTATACAAATTTTTAAATTGCGTGTTTTCATTTCTTACTTTTCTGTTTCTGGTGGTTCTGAGAGTGGAGTTGTTAATTGTGAGAGTGGAGGCCCCTTTGTAGACGCTTTCGTCGTCGGCGTCCTCGTAGTCGGGTTCCTCGACGGCTGCCAGTTGGTTGGAGCGGAGTGTGAGGGTCGTCGTGCTGTACTCCGACTCCTTCCCTTTCTCTCTAGTCTTCGTGTACACCGAGCCATAGTTATTGTGATGCGTACCTGTGCCATTCCAAACAAAACAAACATAATTAACTCTCACACACACATTTGCCCACACGTGTAGTTATAATTAGCCTTTGAAAAGTTTGACTCCGTCAGCTTCGCACGGCCGCGGAGCTAACTGTTTCCAGCCTCCTTTATAAATAAAACTTTGAGCAAGAGAAAAGGACTTGTGGCTGAGTGGGCGCAACTTTAAAAATGGAAGTCAAGCAGCCAACTCAGCAATTTCTCATTTACTCGTGATGATTTCCCCTCTTCAGCCAATTTCTTGGTGCGAATTGCGGTTTCAACAGCAGCGTAGTAACCACCAATCAACCAAAAATTCTCCATTCTCCGACAAAACTTTTAAAACTGCCTCATTCCTTTTAAATTAGTTGTATGTACCTACGTATGTGATAAGTAAGTAAAGCATTGAGATGGATAAAGCCCTCAAGTCCCTACAAATGTTACAGCTCTGAAATTCTGAAATGCAGACTGGTGGTGGTGTTGCTGGAGAAAGGATGATGCACGTGCCCAAGTCATTGCATCGGCTAATTGAAGAAGAAAAGATGAGAAAGAGAGAGGAAGTGAGAAAGAAAGTGAAGGGAAAGGAGCGAATCTCTTTCTTCATTTTTCTTTTGTTTAAACGCTTTGGAGGAAGAAAACAAATCCAATTTGGTCAAAAGAGAAAGTAAGGGAGCGTATGTCTCTCAACTCAACTCCTCTTGACTTTCTCTCACTCACTTTCACTCTGAAAGGAAGTTGTCCTTCTGAGGAGTACTGTGATGTGATGGCTCGGGCGGGTGGCGGGATCAGGAGGGGAAACCTCAATCCGTCAACTGACAGATATACATAAATGCCATGTCATCCCATGGCACACTCATCTCCACTAACAAGAAACTCTTTGCTTTGTGGCTGAATAGTTAAAACGTGCAACGTCACTTTCCCCAGACCGTTACACTCTCGTTTCCTGTTTCCAGGTTTAATAGTGACGGAGATAGTCAGTAAGGCCAGGCCACACATATTCACACACAGAACTGTGTTCAAGTGAAAGCAATGCAATTCCATGCTCTCCCTCTCGGCAGCTCTAATTCCTCCATTATCATTCTTGTCGACAGAGGCATTCGAAGAGTGAAGAGGAGGAGGAAGAGCGGAGCACTTTGTTAGCCAAGAGTTACTGACTTATTGTCAGCAGTGAGTGAGTGAGTGAGTGAGGGAAAGAATGAGTGGCTGTTATGCACACTGATAAAGTCACACTTAAAGGAGAAAGTTTAGCCTGCAATCAAAAATTAGGTAGCAATATATTCCTTTTTTATTGGCAGTAGCTTGTTTGCACTTTGTATCCGTCTTATTCCCCAATATATCAATCTGTCCTACTTTCTTTACAACTAATTGGATTTCTATAGCATAGACCCAAAAATGATTTGACATCTTTTACTCCCCAACTCTTTTCCTCCTCGGTATCTTTCCTCCTGCCAATTTTTTCCCGCATTATTTCCTCCCCGGCTCCTTTCCTTCTCTTTGCCATATAAATAGTACAAATGCATACAAGGTTTAATAGCAAAATAATGAAGGAAATGATATTGCAGGATGGACAAGATTGGTCACCATTACGAAGTATTCATTAACAAAATGTAGTATTCTATAGTTAGAATTTGCTCAAGTTAGTTACACTGGACAACAGTTAGAACTCAAATAATTAGAACGTGCAATATACACTGTTTTATTTCTTACAGCTGTGCCTCATATCTTAGTTAAATATCTTAATTATATTTTACTGTCTTAATATACAGACAATAAGACCGCTTGTACATCACTTGTAAAACAAAGTTTACATTATATGACTATATACTACGTACGTATTTTTATACAATTTATTGTCCAGTGTAGTGTATTTGTACTATTTTATATGCTACTAGGGAGGAAAAGAGGCCGAGGAGGATAAGAGTCGGGAGGAAAAGATGCGGGAGTAAAATATGTGGGAGGATAAGATACCGGGGAGTAAAAGAGTTGGGGATAAAAATATGGAAGACTCCTAAAAATATTACCAAATAGCAATAATTTATACTTGCTTTATCTACATAGTGTTTGCATTATTATTTACCTGATACCTACTATATGTACACGGCACGCCAATACTAAAAAATATTATTTAAAGGTTGCCAGAATCACGGATTAAAGATTTTGGAAAGTGGTGGGTATGCATATAATATGTACCTGCACATTTCAATATTGGAACACACAGGTATCTCTGGAAAGATAAATGTAATACTGCATTGTACATAGTAGCTATACGTATCTTGTAATACGCAAATGTGGTAACCGTATTTTAGTTAGGATATAAAATGATTCACGCACAGAGTAGCAGTAACGTCACTCCTCTTGTCAACGTGTCTTTGGAGCTCAGAGCTCATCTTTCGCATTCCCTAACAAACACACATATCTGAGCACACGGAAATCATAAGTTGTGAGCCAAAGAACAGAAAGCCACAGATGTCTACGTGAAGGTTGTGCTGTGCATTCCGGAGAAATAAATTATTGAGCTGAGACAAGAGTCATAAATATATCTACCTTTTCAGTTATTTGAACCTTTAGAAACTTGTGAGCATTACAAATCAGTAAGAATCACACGCACACGTTTGGTATATCCGTGTGTAGTCAGACAGCTAGTTACCGCAGCGTACAAACTGTGAAGAATGCACAAATGTTTCAGTGGGGTACCTACACTTCCAAATTCCAAGCTATCCAAAAATAAGGAAGGAGACTTGATTTAGTAACTCGACAATCGAACAATTGGATGTGGCAATGCACATGCATCAACAGCAGCAAGGCGTCCTTCCCCAAAGCAAAAGACACAATGAAGAAAGTCATCTAAAATGGAAGAAGAAAGAGAGAAAGAATGTATTCTTGAGTGTTTGGTTCCTTGTGTGGCTGACAATGTGTTCTGTGTACACAAGTTAGGGAATCCACTCATTTTTCTTGTAGACTTCTGTGTGAAGCACTTCTGATCAATTACCAGGCCAAAGGAGAAGAGACATGACAAAGCAACCCAACAACATGATTCTCATTTATCTCTTGAATCTCCTCCATCGCAATATAGACTACTATAACATTATACAGAATACATATCTAAATAATGTACGTAAGGTATGAATCGTTGTTTCTCGTTGTATATACTTACGTATTATAAACTGTCGAATCCCACCACCTACTTACTACGCCACCGAATTACCATTACATTATATTGTACAAGTCTCAAATTAATAGTAATAGATTCAAAGACTCCAGTTTTTGATGTTCATTTCTAATATTACGAGTAAAGCTTGTAGAAATGTCAATTTGTTGCTGCTAATTTAAAGTAAAGGCTACTGATATCAGTAGTATAAATAAAATAGTGGGAGAAAATTAGGATAAGATAAGCTAGAGAGCTAAGGGAGTGGTGTCGCAGAAGAATGAATATAGTAATTTTGAATTCTTTAAGTTACGCCCCCAGTTTCCACTTACTTACTACGATGTGAAAATTCCATGAGAAATTCCTCCCGCTATACCACACATTACAACATATAAGTACTACATGTTTTCATTCATCTATAAATTGTTGTAAGTATTGCTGGATTCTTTAATAAATAAATATACTTTTACTCGCAGTATCTTTGAAATTATTACTTTCAGTATCTACTACAGTTACTAATGCTATACTCACCGTTGTACATGTTCTGCGTTGTGTTCAAATGTGAAATAAGTTTGTTGCTCTTATTTGATGGGAGTTTGTAAGGAAGAAGTTAGCCCACCCACAGACCATTAAATTCAATGTGTATTTATGATGTGGTTAATGGTGAGTTGATTCAACTCGACTCATCATTAGATAATGCATTTTGGAAAGAGTACTGTTATAGTGAATAGCGTAGACTTGTATGTTCATAGGTATAACAGTAGAGAGAGATACACATCTCATTCTCATCCATGCCATATCATGATCGAGAATCATTAGAGAAAGTAGATGGGGCATCTTTAATAAATACAGATGATGCATTGGGAAGGTTAAACAGAGATTGTTTATTCGATTGAGACAAGAGATTCCATCCAACTACATTCCTCGTTACTTACTCTATCTGTTTGGTAATACTAGTCTATTATATTTACAATGTGTTTGTATTTAGATATTTATGTATTTATGGATGTATAGTACTGAGATAGGCGGGGAAGTCTCTAAACAACACTGATACTGATGATGATGGTAAGTTGGATGATAGAAGTGAAGGAGAATCTATTTACCCGAATATACAAGAAATCTACTACATTACTATTACTACTTATTGTGAGTATGCTTACACCAAAATGAGAAAAAGATAAAGGCTCAGAGTTTTGTAGACATATTCTTATTGATGATACATACAATGGAATGTAAGGATAGATTCTCCCAGAAATGTAGACAAACAAGACGATATCGCCCGCATGTTGTTTGTATGGGATGGCTCTTCGTCAGTAAGTAAGGTCTACTTTGTATTAGTATAGTATACCGTAAATATCTTATGGTTGAGGAAAGGGAAGGAGGGAGAATAAGTTGTAGGATATGAATGAAGGCTGCTGCTTGTGCTGGCTCTGAGTTAGTGGGAAGGGAAAAGATGAGACGAAGAAGCTTTTACAAAAATGAGATAAGGCACCGGGAAACGGGGAACTAAGTCTCTACTCATGAATTGAAAATCTGTTCTCTGATGTGAGACTCTACTTGCTTGTTGTGTGTATTGTAGTTTAAAACTAGATGTATCTATTTATATAAAAATAAATACTAATACTATAAGTCGACATAATATCCGTGCTATTTATATGAAGTGGAGATATGAAAGTAACTTAGACCGTAGACACGCGACGCTGGAGGGGAAAAATAGAGTAAAGTAATTCAGAAGAGAGCAGGTAGAAATACAGAGTCCCAGAGCAGAATAGAATAAACAAAACAGGAAGGGATGAGTGCAAGGAGCTACAGAGACGGAGAAAACTGCCTTTTTGAACTGCTCACTTTCCGCTTTTCCCTCCTTTCTCCTCCTTTCTCTTCTTATTCACTTACAACATATTTCTTAAATCGATTAACTATGAACAGAAGGGCAGATCTTATTATTAGTCAGGTAGTTCCAAATTCGGAGTTTAAATTAATAACATTTAGTGAATTCTGAGTGTACAACTATGGCCAGCCATAAATGTAATAGTACTTACTACAAATATAAAATTTCGAAAAATAAATTTTTAAGCGAAAATTGCTACCTCTTATAACTTTTGTACGGAGTCTTAGTATTGCGTTCAAAAGTTATAATGGGCCGATTTTTTTTCGTTTGTAAATATTTCACTTAAAAATGTATTTTTGTAATTTTATATTTTTAATAATTAGTATACCTAAGGCTGGCAATAGTTGTACACGCGAAAGTCATTAAATGCGTACTGATTAATTTAAACTGCAAATAACTCGATATGTATGTATGAGTAGCTCTTCGAATTGTTTTGATTATTTTTTGGACTTTAAATTCCTACGGAGTTTGTAAGTACATTGTCAATTCTCACTACTTACAATTAGTACCTTAAAGGTTTACCATGCTTGACCTAGTATTTCATAGTAGGAACACTACTAAGGGACTAAACGCAACTGGCACCGTTTGCAATTTAGGTAGTATGTGACACTGGTATGGTATGTACGGTTGCAAGATATGTAGGACTATACGTAAGTGCTCACTGTTACATAAGTCAAGTGGTGGTGTACATTATGTTTGTGAGCAGAATGGCCCTAGTGTAATAATAAATAATCAACTTGGCTCTCTCCGTCGCTACGGCTTCCCAGCTACTAGCATTTATTTTCGAAGGTGAGCTATGGCTTGGGACTATACAAAAGAGCTGGCATCAAAGCAGCAACTGCAACTGCTACTACAAATAGTGAATGTAGGTAGGTACTTGTATTTACATATCCCCTCAGCTATTATTTATATTATAGAAACAGGCAGAGTCTGTTGTGTTTGTGTGTTTGTGCCTGAGTGAGTGAATCAACCGAGAGAGAAAGAGAGAGAAAGTTGAATGGGGACATTCACTTTGCATTGCACGGCTGCTGTGCTCTTTCTTTCGTACTCTATTTATAGGGAGCGAGGGAGCCAGCATAAAAAGTATTGTACCTTCTACTATGTACTAATAATAATAATGTGCGTGCATAGAAGTGAGATAGTGTTTCAGCTCTCTCTACTATGGAACACAAGACCAGGTGCTTTTAACGAGGCTTTTTTGCCACTGTAGGAATTCAGTTCGTCTTGTTCTACCTTCAACTAACGCTAAGCGAGTTCCTCTCTATCTACAGATCAGATATATCCCTCTACTCTAGTATTATAGTACTACCTACATATATCATGCCATAGAGCGAGGGGCTCTTTTGTCCACAATTTCTCCGCTCTCCACTTTCCCATCGTTTATTATCCATTTACTCGCATCTCCCGTTTCCCAGACTAATACTGTCTCAACCATACCAGACCACGTACTCTTCTCTCCGAAAATCAGGCGGGCATTATGTGTAGTTACATATTATTGTATATCCATAGCCATTACTTATCAAACTAACTTTTACACTCTTCTCACCATTCAATTCGATCTACTACCGACTAGAAAATACTCATGCACTGCACAATGTACATAAACCAACAGCAATTACTTTTTCTTACATTTTGATAAGCTCTTTGGGTTATTAACAAACATTATTATAAGCATAGACAAAACAGATTTGTACTGATTTGTTACGGTACTTGAATTAAATGAAAATATGGAGCAACTTTCATTAGATATTGCATCTAACATTTATGTACTCATCAATCAATTAATAGTTCATTATTATTAGTAAAACAAACACATTTGACAAAAATATGCCGCAACCTGAGGAAATGATTGAATAATTACTAAATATTGACAAGAGGGGTATGTACATAGTATGGTGCTGTAGTAGCGAGACAGTGAAATGATGTCATAATGTTGATTGAGAAAATTGTGCGGAGAAAGCACGTTAGAGATAAGGAAATGAGTATTGCAAATTGCTTTTATAATATTGAGTAGATCTAATGACGTGGTGGTGGTGGTGGTAGAGGTGCCATAGCATTTATGTGAGTATGAGTGCACAGAGTAGTATCTTCTGTATGGAATGGCTAGCGGGCCGATGAGGAATGTGAATGTGAATTTCCTTGAGTCGACTCGCACACTTCATCAAACGGATGTTAGCACGTTTGGCTGTCCTATCACATTTCCACACCGAAGACAATGACTGTATCTATATCCATAGGATAGGAGTGTGTAAGAGAGAGTGCAGTGCAGGGAGTGAGTGGAGTGTGGGAAAGGAAGGGAGTTGGGCCAGCAACAACGGAAGTTGGGCGAGAGAGAGAGGAAAGCCGTTCGTGGCTAGAACGTGTAATAATTCCAACGACATCAAATGACACTCTCACTCGTAAATTTCTCCCTTGTGATAAAATGCGGTGCAGAAGAGACCAAAAGGAGAACACTTTTCTCCGAAACATACACACAGAGAGAGAGTGAAAGGGCACACAGGCATATATTATATTACACACACAGTCCCTGTGTGTATAGTGAAGGAGACTTAGTCAGCGAAACTGTGGAAGTATGAGCCAGTCACTGTAGTCACCTAATCTGTCTTCTACACTAACAGTGCCTACATTACTACACCAAACCAGCCAGCCACCCAGCCATCGAACCAAAGAACATGTAAGTAAAAGTAGTATAATGTATTTCAGGATATTCGTCACAATTTCAGTTTACACGCTTAGATACTCTCTCCCGCTTTGGCTTGGCTTGGCTCACATCACACTTCCATATCTCTCCATCCATCCAACCAACCCAACAAGCAAGCAACCAACCAAACCAGTCAGTCGAGTTGAATCGAATCCAGTTCGCTGGTGGTGAATGACGATGAAACCCAAATGATTCGACAGCCAACTCTCTCTCTTTCTCCCTCTTAGTTTTACCGTGTAATGTATTTCCCAATACCTACAGGAACATCAAGCTATATGCATGTAAATACAGAAGTAATGTGATTGGGTATGCATACATATCCTAGGATGGATACTTTTTATATGTCAATAGTTTCATGTGAACAGTTTACTAAGCACACTCTATTTACACGATTAGTAGTCCACTATTAGTATAGTACAACTCTTACTTAGTATCAGTTGGGCATAGCTATGTATACTGCATCCTACACACATAAATATTGTGCACATTTGCATTTGGTTACCATTGCCACAGTATGCAGTAGAATGTGAATGAGCGAGTCTATTTAATAGCACGGATTTCAGAGCAAACGGAGCGAACGGAACTCATTCAGTTAACTCATTCAGTAAATTATACGAGCCAACAAGACAGACAGATTCACTAAACTCGTTCCCTATATCCTTTGCAATATAAATATCTAAGTGACACTATAAGGATACAAAGCTTGTGAAGGCTATGAATGGTTGCCAATTTAACCTTGCCTTGCCTCTCTATAATCACGGGAATAGCTTCACCCCAGAGTTTATTGTCAATTTTCATGTATTTTCCAGGGAAATGAAGCTGGATGCCCTGGAAAGTAATCTTAATATCTTTATACATGTACGAAGATACCTAAGCACTGCTAAGCTCAACACTATCGGAGCCAGCATATGGCATGGCTAAATCAGCGTTTAATCAGCTGGGTCAAAGCAAGGTATCCACACTAAACAGGAGCGTAGCTAATCGTAAGCTTACTTATACAGAGGCTAATGTCTACTATGTACATAATATACCTAATACCTACACATAATATTTACATTAGTTAACCTAATGTTAGTATTACTTTTCATGTGAGGAATTTATGGGGACTTGTCTGATGGTAAATATTCTGGAGAAAGTCTGGAGAAATAGATGCTGTCAAGGCATATCGCTTATCCTCTACCATACTATACACAGTAGGAACTGATGATCATATTAGAAATATGCTTAGCAGTAAAATGTATGTCACTGTACGTATGTACATATAAAGCAGGCCTACTTTATAATAGAACTATATAGGAATACACGTTCTAGTATGTATCTGGTCTAATATTATAGTTGTCCCTATACTATTTACTTATTATGGCGAAAAAGGCGTAGATTGAAATGAAAAGATACTACTTGAATGGAAGCGAGATGGGATGGTGATGGTACTAAGGAAACCTTTTCAGTTTAGCTGCTGAAGGCAATACTCTTCTCGAACGACTATCTCTTACAGCCAAAGTAGGAATTGAGTGAGGAGGAGTCCTACGAAAATCTATTAGCCTACATACAAATAGTAATAGTGTTACTTAAAACTTATTTTTGGCATATAATTATATTTTTATCCTGGCAATAATGAACATAGAAGTATATATCCTCCATAATAACTATTCAGAATTACAGAACATAACTGTAAAAGAGTTCAAAAATTAGTATATCATTAGAATATCGTTGACTTTGTAGTAGTGGGTAAGTGACTCTACATTTGGATTCTATAGTCTCATTGTAAACTATCTAAAGAAACAATAATTAGCAGCTTATTCTGTAGGGCTTATGCTTTTTGTCTACTTTATATATTCTACAAGTAGCGAGTACCAATATGTACTTATTGTTCGTAGCGTGTGGGCTTATGCTTAAAGAGATGAGGGTGTACTGATGTATTTTCTGTATATGAACACGTTGAAGGTGTTTTTCATGTTTGTGAATATGGAAGAAGAGTGCAGGACAAAACATCAGTTACTCATGTCAAGGGACTCTTATGAATTTAGTTTTCCTCTGGAAGTACAAATAGGACAGCCAAGTCTGAACTGGAAAGTCACGTCAACTCTCAACGAAACGAAAGTTACGCGTAACGAAATGTGGCAAGAGAATAAATAGTGCCTACCATACATACACACTTATGTATGGTAGAAAAGCAAAGAGAAGAGAGAAAGGGAGGTAGGGAAAGTGCACGGAAGAGTTTGTTGTCGGAGAAAGGTAAAGAGAATTCGGATGAGAGAGAGACAGACAGAAGGGAAAACAAATGGAGTGAGCCAAATAGCAAAATCTGTTTTGTTACATCCGTCCGTCTGTCCTTTCTTCCTCGCTATTCACTGACTTTCACTTTCTATACATATACACTACTGTATACACATTTATATATTCTTTACAGTGGAGTTGGAATATCATTATTATTATGTTAGCTGTTGTTGGTAGTACTGTATACTTAGAAGTTGTACTGTAACTGATATGAGCGTAGATGGCCGTGCAGTGAGCGAGGGAGGGAAGGAGTTTGTGTGTGCGGTGTCGGTGGTTGGCGTGGTTTGCTTGGTTTTCGCTTCACTGACTCCTTTCCCATACCTTTGCTCCCTTTCTATTCAATCTTATAATATCTACAACAGCCAACAACAGTAGCTAAGTTACAGAGATACCTACTTATGTACTTTTAGAACTAAGGACACAAGACATGTGAATTCAATATCCAAAAGCAGATAATATATGAACGCCATGTTCCTGTTTAACTTCTGTGCTTACACTCACGCAATGCAATGGTGCATTCTTATTATCTCATGGATTTCCTATTTATCTGAGTAAAAACAGTTGACTTACAAATACAGGTTTGCGGACGTTAGATCCTAAGAGACAGAGGATCCTATGCCTTTTAATGATACGTGATCTGTAGAATAAGGTAGGTAATATTGTAAATTCACATACGTACAGATATGTGGCTTGCCTTGCCTTGGCTTCCTCCATTATAAAGTCGTGAATGCGATTCTTTCCATGAATGCATGCATTCAGGAGAAAGAAAGGAAAACAATCAATGTACATAAGTCAAAAACTACATACTAGGATTATGTACTAGCGTATACGTAATCCTACATAGCAGTAGCAGGAGAGTAGGGCGCAGTCAAGCGAAAAGTAGCTAAAGGAGCGAGATAAAAGGAGAAAGCAGCAAACAAACAAACAAGTGGACGAAAGCTTTCTCTCTCTCTGCTCCCATTTCAAAGGAATGTGAAGTGAATTTATGCAAATTCGTTTATACCAGAGCTACAAGAGATTTGGTTGAAATTCCATCTGGACACATTTGTAAGAGAGAAGAGAACTGATCTTTCCACTATCGATCCCAATTTTTCTACGAGGTTTTGAATTTATAATTTATTTAAGGAAGCCACTGAAACAGTCAGTCAGATCACTCAACCCAAAGAAATTGTTGCTGGGTGAACATTCGTCAGTTGTGGATGGAAGGGCTAGCCGTCCACTCTACTTTGAGTATAGGCACTGCGATGTCAGGCAATACAGTATAAATTATTTACTCTTGATATATCTGGTCTATATGTACAGTCTTCTAAGTAAGGAAAGGACAGAAAAAACAATAAATGTATCAGGAAAGGAGTAAGTCAAATACCTACATACATTATATAAGAGCAGAAAACATGGAGAGTGAGTGCCAAAGGAAAGAATTGCGTTCTACCTGCTTTCACCGGGAATCCTCTCTCTGAATGACATTCCTACTAAAGACTTTCTCGTGGACGTTGCTTTGAACACGTAATAGAAGACACTTGAGCCATACTGCATAAGCTATTGCACATTTCAACCAAGACAAGTCAAGAAACTTATGAAATTTCCCATAGAAAGTTTCCACTATGCATCTACCAGCACGTTTCTATCGCCATCTTAGGAATTTCATTTCTTTTAGCTTGTATTTGAAGTTGAGAAACGGAAGAATACCCAAGGTTTCAAAAAAGTCATTTCTTCAACTTTTAAAAATTGATATTCAGTAAAAGAATAGACAACAAAACGAAGTTGGATGGAGAATGCTTATTATACCTTATGCATAGCTTCCCCTTGCAACTTTAATCCCAACATAATACTAATACTATATATCATTTGTAATTATTTATTTAATAAGAAAAAAAGAGTAAGTATGAACTGGGAATAGTAAAAAATAGATATATGGACTTGAAAGGATAAATGCTGGAAGGTCATTCGTTGGTCGAGGAGAGTGGAGAAAGATGGACAAGAATTATTGAGGGACGAAGAGGGACGAAAGTGAGAGAGCCGAGCTTACCTTGGAGTTGAAGTCCATTAGAATTTTTCGGTGTCACAGTTCCATTTGTGTACGGGGGCGGATTATGGGCTTTAAAGTCCCCATTGACGACCACGGCGTTGCCTCCACCGCCATTACTCAACGGTGTGAGCGTTAGCAGCAAATCCTATCACATTAGAAACATTACAAAACATTTCACATAGCCAACAAATCCCTACCGAAGAGAAAAGGGAAGGAATCACATCAAATCACATTAGACATCACCCTCGTGACATCACTCACTCCTTTTCTTCACTCACTCCTTACAAACAAATACACAAATGCATTTACCAAGGTACGTAGATATAAGAACAGAACACACAATTCTATAATCCTCCAGCCAGCGACTTCACTCCTGTCCCCGACCGACCGACTCTTGTCACATAACATTATTACATATTACCACCTTTGCAGTCCGTATACATCTACGCGTGTGAGGAGTTAATGCAGTGGACTGGGGTCCTAGTCTTACTGTCGGTTTGAAAGTATTCACATGAATACATACGTAAATATTCTGTTTAGGTAAAGCTACTTTTGTCTTTGTGGTTCTTTTTCTAAGATGAACCTCATCATTTGTCACATCATTTCCAATTCCTTCCATATCTTCATCATTCATATAAATATTTCCTCGAAAGGGGGTGCCTGCTATGCCTACTTGCTTTTATCTTTAGTATAGTTATATGTATTAGCAATATGAAGGAGAGAAGAATAGTAAATAAGTGAAAGTCCTTTGGTTCTAATGGAGTGCAACAGCTCTATGTGAAAGCTGCCCTTCTCGTCTTTGCCCTCCCTTCCTCCCCAGCGAATTGACCTTCGTATTTTGTCTCCCCACTCAACTATCTAAATTCAGTTCTACTCCATTTTTGAAGTGACGAAATTTATTAAGATGACAGGCCAAGGCAGAATGATTTACACTACTTTCCCTCTATCTGCATTGACACACAAGAAGGAAATTCCACTTGGAAACAAGATTTAACTCATTTTTTCATTTGCGAAATCCGCTCTCTCGCCTTTCTCCGCTTCCGTCGAGTGTCACAGGATCAGAGTGCTCTGTGACTACGCAGGCCACGACCCACACAACCACAGAATTATGTATAACTGAAGGAGACGCAAAAATCCATTCACTCTTATTTTATCCTAGTTGTCCTCTTGTCCTAGGCTCTCTATGTATTTATGTAAATAGTTGTAGAGCCCTTAGTGATAGTAAATAGCGCTACATATTTACGAGTATATGCAGACTGGAGAGAAGAAGAGTCAAGTCGGAGGCTGTGGAGGAGTCGGGAAAGCTGGAACACCGTAATCGGCTTTCAACAGCTCTTTCCACTGTCATTTTCACTCTACTTGAATTTGGAGTTCGGAAGGTTGAGGGAGTTGGCTGAGTGCAGAGTGGCTTTGCTCATTGCTCACTCAGTGTGATGTGATGTGATTCATGCGATTAGGAATGTGTTGTCCTCCTATTTGTATCCGTTTATTATGTCAAAGGATAATAATTCCAAAGTGAGCAGGTCTCTCTCTATACTGCTGCTGTACTTGCCACATAAATAACATATTTCAGGGATGGGGAATTTAAGTATACTATGTATACCTACACATGCATAACACAATTATGATGAATTATAACACGAAATCACTTTTTGTATGTACTCAAAGGTTTAAAGGAAATAGGAATACCTATAACTACTGTGAACGTACTCACTCGCCGTAAATTTAAATAAACAAGCCGATCTGCACTAGAATGATTTATCCCAACATGTTTTCTGTAGCTAACTGGATATACGAGCTTATGGGAAGCTAACTATTTAACCTTATCACAACTGCAGTTTGAGTTGACTATCACTGACTATTAATGGGGACTTAAACAAGGTCGTACACTCCATATTACATAAGCTAATAAAAGCACTATTTAACGAACATCGGAGAAACATTGCAACATTTTTTGAGACATGGAAATGGGTTGTCTCTGATAATTTTGTGATTAATTGCACTTTACTGACTAGACTACCATTTACTAGTAAAGAAAGTTTTCATGTTATAGATATTTCCTGAACCTAAAAAGTACATAGATTACTAATTTACTAAACTAAAAGTCCACTTCAGGAAGGATAAGTATATAAGTATATAGTAAGTACAAATGGAGCTACCAGAGTTTGGTAACAAAAGTGTTGCAAAGAACATTTACGATATCTGTAACAGTAATTAGTATTGTATGTGAGGAATTATGGGATAGAATGTGGAATCCTACAATAAGCATGAATGTACACGTATTGGGGACTACAGTAACAGTCGCAGTGAGGATTAACACAGGTACTATATTGAAGTACTTACTATAATAATGATATATATATTTAGGTATGAATGAAGGTACATAAAATATTATTTGGTAGTTAAGTTTACTTTGACACCCTCGGTGGCGGGGTTTGTTTGAGTGACGATGTGTGTGGGAACGGAGCTCCAGGTATTTCGCCAAAAGGGAAAGGCACTGCCATGAAATTGGAAAGCAGAAGAGATGGAGCGCCCATTGCGTCTCATCCAAATGATTAATCCAGCGACGATACTCAGAAGTAATATTAATCCTGATATAATCCCCACCACAGTCTCCACCATCGAAGAGTCCAAGTCTCCTGATGCACATAAAACCAAGCAAAACCAACACAAATCAACTACATTTTAAACATATTATATATTACACATTTATATCACATCTATTCACCACTGCATAGTTCTCTCTGCTATATTTCACTTTATTTTGACCTTATATTATTTGCGTACCTACAGATATAGTAAGCACTAAACTAAGCTGCTCTGTGCTGATGGTATTCAGAATACAGATACGTATAGGTACTTTGTATAAGTAATGGCAGGGAAATGCAATCTAAGTGCGTAGTGTTATATGTCGTACGCATAAAGTGTAACACATGTGCATTCAATTCAATGCATTCACACGGAAAGTGAACGGGAAAGCTGAGTCTCTTTCTTTCTCACTGCAGCCAAACGCATTCTGTAATTCTGTAGTATTGCTTCACATTCTCGGTATTCCTTCCTTCTCTCAAACAAACGATTCCTTTCCCCTCCCCGCAAACAAATCATTAAGCAGTCACAGAAATAGTCACACCGTCCACAAATGAATTACGACACGACCATTGTTTTCTCCCTCATTACTCCAACATTATTTCTTCTTCATTTCGGTCAAATTCCCCGGAGTAGAGCGATGCAGCATTCCCATCAGAAGACTCTCACACTTTCATAAAACATTTACAAAGATTTGGCTGATCCTGAAAATACTAACAATAACTGTATTCAGAGCGTTCCCTCCATGCTACAGTTTACTAAAGCTACCCTTAATCCTTAAGCTAGTGATATCTGTATGTACGCACGCATCCAAATCCTAAGATGTTTACTGCTGCTAAAATGATATCGGATTGAAGACTGTTCCTTTTGTGTTTTGGGTGCTAAGCCAAGGGAAGGAGTATATAAATAGTTTGGGACTAGCAATATCCCCGTTATCGATGATAGTGAGGGAATACAAAGAAATCTCGTTCAATTTCAGAAGGGAGGAACGCACCAAACATGAAGTGTGACTGTAGAATCGGATGCGAGCGACATTTCCAATATATTTTGAGAAACTGACTGGGAATCAGATGAATTGGGAAAGAAAGTCTCTCTCGTTCACTATTCACTATATTCTACAGATACGTGTTCTCTTTATTTATACACTTCCTAGTTTCCTAGTGCATTTGCAATGTCGACGACTGACTCTAGTAGTAGAATTCGATTGAGCTAGTTTTCTATTACACACTACACATATGTATTACACACTGCATATCCAAATCTAAGCGAGCAGTGATCTTTCTACATATCAAATACAGTGGGATGGTAAAGCTAAAGCTATTATAACATATACTAGGGAGCGTATTTGTAGTGCGTTTGAGCTGGATAAGTTGGATTGGACATACCGATTTCCAGCGGCGATTGAGTATCAGGGAAATCAAGCGGAGAATCTGGTCTCAACTCCAGCGTGTAGTTTCCATCGTAAATCTCTGAAAAAAGATTCAATAAAGGAATTTGAAATTCATTCCAGTGCATTGCATTACATTACATTGCATTCACTTCATCTCCTCAGTTTTCTTCTTCTATAACTAAAGATAAGCACCATATCAGCTACTTACGCTATACACACACAGAAAAGAAAGGTGCCCGCTACACTGCACCAATAAATAGCTGCTTATTAAGTGACAGAGAAACCATTTTATAAAGATACTTTGTTTGTCTGTCCCTGGACGTACGTTACTTTTGAAAGAGTTTACCGATTCCGATACGCCCACGCCCATCAAAATTTTAAGTACCTCGCAATATATTATGTCAAGTGGGAAAGCTAGTGAGTTAAAATACAATTTAACCCAGACCCGGATTTCACGAGAATTCAAATTAACATCAACAAAGCTGGTACTTAGGTACCACTCATTTAGCTCAACCATTTGGTTACATCCGTTTTACAATGGTTTATTTACTATACTATGTATATTAGATGTGCCTATTACATGCAATGTCCGTATAGTATATATTTATATAGATTCTTTCGTTGCAACAGGAAAGAATGAATTTAGGTAGACATAAAGCACAAGGAATTTAGATATGTTATAGGTAAGGTGCTGCTAAATATGCATCTACCGATTTCCTATTCGATCACAATGGAATATTCAATGCTTCTCTCCCTGCATTATCATTCCTTTTCTTCTTTCATTCCCGTATTCCTGATTCCGGGTTATCTATCGCCTGTCCTATCTGTCTCACTCTCTCTGTTTAGTTCTGTGGAGGATTTCACATGCATTCTGCCATTACCCGTCCCTCCTTTTCATTATTCTCTTTTTTCCTTAAGTCCCAATATGTTACCAAAGGAAGAAAGTAAAATAAGGACAGTAGTTCTACACCCGTGATAGCAGGTTTTGTCCAAAATAAATTAACCAGTTCCTCTCCTATCGGCGCGTTTTTGTTTTCCCACAGGTGGCCTAAAATCCACAATATAGCTATCTTGAAAATTTCGAAAAAATTGGACAACTGTTTTATTTTTACTGAGTTATTTTTTCGCAGTTTAAATTAATCAATACGCGTTTAGTGATTTTTGCGTGTACAACTATTATTAGCCATAG